>JAVQJX010146784.1:0-13647 GCA_036025115.1 Ambassis agassizii
GCATAATATCTTCTCATGGTACCTGCTGCAAGTACTCTGCTACAGAATACAAACTTTTTACATTCAATGTTTTATTTAATCAGAGAATTAACATTTGACATGCATTTATTATTATTTGCATTATTTACTTTTAAGCCACCGACTGATTGAAATAATAATACTAAAAATCATAATAATAATAATAATAATAATAATAATAATAATAATAATAACTAGAATATATATTTATTTTATATGATTATAATCAAATATATAATATTTATATATATATAAAGCCCAACTGCTTTTATTTTGTACTCGACAACAGATGTGCAACACACTGACAAAAACTGACGTCAGCTGCCATTCTTTGGAGTTAAGTGGCACACGATGGGAAAGTCAGAATGGCATTTTTTTTTATTAAAAAAAACAAAAACTTTTCCAGCCCTGAATGCGGAGGAGCAGTGGGTCAGTGGGTCATGCAATAGAAAACATCCAGAGACAAAGGGCCACCAAATACGTGAGGAAACAGGTTTTTCCTTGTAAAGCTTAACTGTGCCCTCCAGCGGACACATCTGCGCATCCACGGTGAGACTGCTCACCAGAGTTCGTCTCTTTTTGCTTTGTTTTGCGGAATCTGATACAGCAGTTAGCCTATGGTCTTCTTCACAAGAAGACAAAAATGTTTCTTGGAATAAACTTCGAAACTGCATTTGTGTTTCGCTCAACTGGGGTCGCCTCTCCCATATGAAGACACAGTAAAGCAGCGCGCTTGGCTGAGCAGCGTTGAAGAAAGGAAAGCGTGGAGAGAAGTTGCCTACAAGAGTTTCCAAACACGCAGAAGTAAAGGATTTGGGATTTATTTGTTGGATTTCAAAGGTTTGTGTATGGCTTTTCAAATTAAAAGTATGGTTGTTTGTTGTTTTTTTTTTTTTTTTTTTTGACAAGAACAGTTACTTTCTCACACTGTATTCGGACTCGTGGCGAAAAGTTTGATTGGACGTCGTTGGCGATCAATGATGTTAAGTTTTATTTTTCATTTTACTCACCATTGCTGACGTCGGTTTGAATGGGTGTTGTTGTTTATGAGCATTTTGTTGATACTAATTTATGTGCATTTAAACCTGTCACACCAGCTTTGTTTGTCTCATGCGGTCACACGGTAGTGCCTGTGATCCAGCCTCACTATGTAAAAACAATGATTTCCATATCATTCAAATGAGCAGCTTGACCTCCCTGCACTACCTCAGTACACCCTGAGTTTGAAAGGAAAAGCTGTGCAGTCACTGAATTATTTCTCAGCTGGATAACCATACAGAAGTGCATGCCTTCTTCACCCATCATCTTACTGGATGTCCTGTGTGTGTGTGTGGTTGTGTGTAGGTCACCTCCACAGTGACTCTTTGGTCTGGGCTGAGTGAAAGAGCAACAAGCACCTGCAGGGCTGCATCACTGGCCCAAACCCTATTACTGCAGTATGGGCAACTTTTCCAGCAAGGACAGCCATGGACCCACAGGTAGGACACACACACACACACACACACACACACACACACACACACACACACACACTCCTTCTGAAACTCTGTGTTCTAAAATAGATTTCAAATATTTGGCACTGTGCACAAACAGCTTGTCCACTGTGTGTACATGTGCGTGTGTGTTGGCGTTGGCCTTATGTTTTAGGATTTTTACTGTGTGAAGGGAGATAAAAGAACAGGAAGGGTGAACACACTAGAATCCCTTAAGGTGAAGAAGGTGGATGAGGAGTAATCAGGAAACTGAAAACAAAAGGAGAAGCAAGCGGAAAGGCAGTGTGCGTGCATGTGTGCGCTTGCTTAGAAGCAACGGGAATCTTGGCAGCCCTCCTGTGTGCCGCTTAGTGAGTGGTCATTCTCCTCGCGTCCCCCTGTGATTCGTTCTGGCCCTGCCGGGCAGCTGTGATGAATCGGCAGAATTCCCCAGCTCAGCACAAGGGCAGTGGATTAATCATAGGAAGCCTAATGCTATCTGACTCTCTCTCTCTCTCTCTCTCTCTCATTCAGTCAATCTGCCACCCAGCCGCATGGCTGGACGAGCACATTAAGGTTTGGAATGAAGAAATAAAAAGCAGGGTTGGCATGAGAGCATTATTAGACAATCCTTTCATTCTTTCTCAGTGATTTGGCTTTGCAGCAGGTGGTGCATAACTTTGCAAAATGTTCTACTGCTGCTCTTACATCACTTAAGAGAAAAAAGCACTCACTTTCTAGCAATGGAAGCTTTTGTCCAAACAAGGAAAGAAGAAGAAAACGAAGGAAATCCATTGGTCCCCCTGGCTTCTTAAGTTACTGTTGTGTGGCATGCTGTGTTGGGCAGTGATTGCTCTGCCAAAAAGTGGAAATAACTTATGTTATTGTGTCAACTTGGAAATTGTGTGACGTGAAATGCAAAAACATCTCTCTCTGGGAAACATGGGAAACATTTGTCCTCTGTGTATGTGTGTGTGTGTGTGTTCCTGAATTTGGAGAATTACGTGTTGCAGTGACGTTGTGGATGAACAGCCCACCAAGAATGTCTGCATTACAGCTTCCTGGTCAGTAAGGCCTGTGTTGTTCTGGTCACCTCATAGAATGCTGTCTTCAGCGTCAGCATGCCAGACTGGTGACTACAAAACTGTTTTCATTCTGTCAACAGTCCATTTTCCTGTCTGCTCTTTCAGTCTTGTTATTTCTCCGATGATGGTTCAGAGTGTTAAAGGTACAATTTGTTCATCAATATGACTGGTGAGACTTTAAATATATAAAAAAAACAAAATAGCTTTCTGAGAAATGCTGCTTTCGTGTCCCAATAGATGTCTCTTGCAGGACAAAATGATGCATGTATTGGCAAACGCACGATACACCATTTTAAAGCCTACGATGAAAGATACATTTTTGTTATATCACTTGGTTTGGCGATGCCGCATACTGGAAACCAGTCATGCTGTCGTGTGATTGTTAGAGGTGTTCTTCTTTTATTTTTTCTAGTGGCCCATGCAGAAAGTTTCCACACCCCACCTGCTACTCCACAGAGTGATATAGCAGGCTTCCCACCCAGTGTTCCCCAGCTCCAAACTTCCCCTACAGCGCCAATTTCATCCCCACCTCCAGTACCGACCAGCACCCCAAGTGGGAAGAAATCACAGCCCAGCACACCGACCACTCCCAGCACTCCTATTCCCCCTCTTGATTGGAAGCCGCACCTGCCAATCGGATCAAACACTTCCACAGGTGGTCCTGGAGTTAGCCCGGTGAACAACAAACCAGGAAACACCTTGGCAGCCAGAAAGCAAGCTGGCTTAGGGAGAAATGGGGGCCCTGCTACCTCTACTCCAAGGACCCAAGCCACCCAAGGAAAGAGTGGGCCTGTCAGCCCTATAAAGAGTCCACCCGTTCGGGGTAGTGCCTCAGCGGTGGTGGCCAGCTCTTTGGGACAGAACTGGAGGGAACGGGACAGCGGTCTGAGTCAGTCTCTGCTTCCGGGTCATGGAACTCAGGACAGTCAGAGCGAGGAAGTGGAGAAGCTGCTGGAGGAGTGTAGGACAACACTGGGCATCACAGCATCTCAGGATGGGACAATAAACACAGCAGGCAAGTAGGATATTAGCTTCACACAGTGATAGTATTTCAGCAAGTGTTGTGTTGCAGTCAATGTTTCTTTGACTACATTTTCCTGTTTCCAGAAGGCAAAGGCCATTTCCCTGATATTTTTCATGTATGTTATGCATGTGGTGTCTTCTGACATTTCTGTATCTTTTTCCTCAGAGATACTGAAGCATCTACTGACAGAAGTTAAGACTTTGAAGAGTACTTTGCAGGTGAGATGTGCCTAAAAGTTTTCTCCTCCAATTTGTAGCTTGGTGGCTTTTGACTGTTTACTTGCCATCACAGTTGAAAGAGTAAAAGTAGATATATAAACAGGAAGTCTTTCACAAGTCAGTGTTGTGGTTATGACCTTTGAGCCAGTAGATAACACCAACACACACACAGTCTGTCACACGCCCACCCCTACCATCACAATAGGCCTTGGAATGGGCCCCTGTTAGGCCCCCTGGGAGCTGCAGCTCAGCTAATGAAGGTCTTCCTGTACTGCTTCTCCTGAGAGGCCTAAAAGAGGAAAATCTGTGAGGTCATCTTCTGTCCAAGAGGACAGAGTTGATGTTGTTGTTGTTGTTGTTGTTACTGATTCTCATTTAGACGTGTTGTTTTGGTTGTTATGGGTTAAAAGTTGATATTCTGAAACATAGGATGCTCCCCCTTGAGATTCAGCAGCAGTGTTGGATGGGATCCCAATGCTAAACAACCTTCAAACAATAAGAATAAAATAAAATTCACCAAGAGCCCTTTGGACCGATTAGTCAGGAGTTCAATATTCTTTTGAGAATGGCAATATTCTTTTGTAATTTCCTGTCAGTCATTGGTCCCAATTCCTGTCCCTCCCTTATGAGGATTGTAGCCTGGGGCTCCCAGCTTCCTCTAGATCTGCCACAGATTGCAACAGCTGGAATATGACCTACAGTGTGTCTCCATCTCTTTTCCTCCCTCTGTCACTGTCCTCACTACTTTTTGTGTAAGAATTATTTGAATTGCGTCATATCTTGAAGTGAAAATGACGCACACATTGCTGCTTTTTTGTCCTTGATGCCAACCCTCTTCTTCTCTTCCACTTTCCCACATCTCAAATAGCCACGTAGAAATATAAACCTTGCACAGGCCAGCTGAACCTCAGAGAGACTGTGGTGTAGCACCGAGAGGGAGCTGTGTTATGGAAATGTGGGCAATCCAACACTGTGTTTACATGGGCCCTCAGTAGGGCGATATAAGCTAGCAAAGCTCGACTTTATGAACCCTCTCAGTCTGCTCTGCAGTCCTGGGATCTTTTTTTGTGGCGAGCTAGAAAAGGGGGAGTGCAGTGCGGAGGAGGGGGTTCACATTCGGCTGTTCCAGAGACAAAACTTGTTTTGTTTTGTGCTGTATGGAGAGGTAGTGGGGGCTGAGGGCTGCAGCTTGCAGTGACTGACTGGCCATGTGTTTTTGTGTGTGTGTGTTGCACGTGATACAGAAAGCTCACAAACACGCATAGATGCATTGAAAGTCTTGGCAAGTGCAGTAGGGTTTAGCTTCAGAGGACAGCCTTCCTCCCTCGCTGTGCCTCTTTGCCTTTTCTTTCTCCATCACAGAGCTGACCACTCCTCCCTAAGCACAAAAACTCAGACATTTACCCTACAACTTTTCAGATTCGTTATCCCTCCGGGACATTTAGACAAGCTGTGCTTTGGAATCAGTTCCAGGTGAACACTGCCACAGATTTCCAGGAATGATCTCCAGGTTTTCTCTGCTCCCCCTTTTCTCCCCACTAGTTTGCTTCAGCAAAACAAGCTGAAAAAGGCGCATATCTGGAGGCCACTGAAGCCGGTCACATGTAGAATGAAGATTTAGAGCGTTAGGAAGGATTGGGGGATCAGTGTGCTGGCTGTATTGAATCTGAATGGCAGTGACTTGGGAACACTATAGCATTTAGAATATTTTATGTCATTTGTAGCTCATTTTTTGTACTGTACAAATTACGGCTATGGAGTGAGTGAAATATTTCCTAATAGGTGTAGAAATGTATTCAAGCTCTTGTGAACACACACCACTAGCTGTGGAAAGCTGGAGAGAGGAGGCATTACAGAATTGGGATGAATCCCCAAGTATGTGTTAGAAAGACTGGGTGTGGAGGTGAAGTAGGGACAGATGGTTAGAACATATCCACACATGCACACACATTCACACACATTCACACAAAGCACACAATTTCCAAGAGCGAGATTGGATACTTTCCAGAAAGTTTCAGGACATCAGATGTGCATCAAGAGTATAGACAAGTGCTCGTCAAGGCTGGATAACACATCTGGTCTTGCAGTGGGGCACTGGGTCAGGTCTTGAGGGAATTGTGCGTGTGTGTGTGTGTGACTGACAATCCACAACCTTATCTCAGTGTAAACTGAGGAGCACCTCTTCCTGTTTCCTTGAACAGACATGCTCCAGTTGGAGTGTCCACATTCAGATAACAAAGACAAAATCTTTCAAGCTCAAGTGGTTGTTTTACTTATTATAGAACTCCATGCAGGCTCCACTATCCTGCTTTCATTTGACATGTTACCATAGAGAGGGTGCACCAGCTTTACTCTGAGTATGTGTGAGAGAACTTAACAATGTGGTGTTGAGATAAAAAAAAAAAATAAGGGAGGTGTATGTGTGGGAGAGAAGCAGGGAAATATTATATGTATCCGTGTGTGTCCTTGTGTGTGTGTGCGCGTGTGTGCACAATGAGTGTAATCAGGTCCAGCTGTGGTCTTGAGTCAGTGGTCAGATGAGGGAGCGACTTGGCTCAGACATCACCTCCTCCTCCACATGTCCATTCATTCTTCATCTAATTACCAACTGTCCCAACCCCTTCACTCCTCAGCACTCTATTACAGATCTGTAGCTTACATTGCTTCACAGTCTGTGTACTGCCACTATTAAATCTCTGTTACTGCTTTTATTATACTTCCTTGTTCCTTTTTTTCTCTCCTGTATTTCTTTTTATGATGATGGCTGCTTAACATTTTTTAATAGTCTGGTATCGTTTACCTTTTGGCTTCACTGGTTCTTCTGAGTGGTTCTTTTCATTCACATTTGAGGCTAGTATAGTCAAAGAGGGGAAACTGTTTCACTTTTTATTCACAGCTTTTTTCATATCACTCATCTTCTAAGATATGAAACTGAATAGGTTCTCTTTGGATTGTAGCTGCTTTGATAGTGACACAGAGCAGTTTCAGAGTGCAATCTTGGTCCGGCTCCAGCATTGGTGCTTAAATCATTTTTTACTAAGTCGAAACATGTTTGCATTGGAGTGTGTTTTTTTTTTCTTAAAAAAAAGAGTAAAAGTCATTTGTGGCTTGTGATTTAGTAACTTCCTCATTTGACTTGCCAACTCAACTCCTCTCGGCTTGCTGAGGCTCGTTGTTCACTTCTATTCAGCATGTCAGCTAAGTTTCCATTTAATGATCAATTTCTGTCTAAACTTCAGCATAAAAACCATGTCAATCTAAGCCCCTGTCAAACTGTCCCCTTAAATACAAAGTAACGACTCAGATGATGCCAGGAACATGTAGAATCAAGAGGTGGTGATACATAAGTTGAAGCATAAAAATGTTCTTGAAAAAAGTGATTGTGTGATTGAGAAAACTTTTTTTTTTTTTAAATTAAACAACCCATTGTTTTCTTCTAGGCAGAGCGTGGAGAATGGTTACAGTTCCAGGCTGACCTCCAGGTGGCGGTGTCAGTGGCAGACCGTCTGAGAGCTGAAGCTGAAGAGGAGCTGAAGTCGCTCCGAACTTCTCATGAAGATGTGGAGAGGGAGCTAGCTGCTGCCCAGCAGAGGCAAAAAGAGGCTGATGTGCAGCTGGTCACCCTGCGAGGAGAGCTAAAGGAGAGCCAGCAACGACTGGCAACTCTGACCCAGTATCCATGTCAGGAAGCAGAGAGGCCCAAAGGAGAATCCAACAACCCTGAAAGCAAAGAAGGAACCCAGAGGGGTAGGGAGAGAGGGACGTATAGGTTGGGACAAGAAGGGAGCAGTGGTGAGGACGTGAAAACTGACTCTAAAGGTGTTACTAGACGATACCTGAGAAATGTGACCAATGAGGATAGGAGTGGAAATGAGGTGCGATCCAGTGATACACGAACGACAGCAACTACAGAAAGATCAAGGTAAGATATATGGTTACAAATATTGGGATGATTGTAGTGGGAAGTTACCATTGAAGTTGCACTTTCAGACCTATTTCACAACCAAGCCTTGCTGTCATCCACAATTCTTGTCCCTGGCATGCACAAATGGATAACAATTACCAAATTTGGTCATGACTGTGGATTTGGCTGCTTTTGTGTGTGTTACCCTCATTCCACAAAACTTCACTGAGCCACTTGAGGACAGTTTGTATTGTTTAATCTATAGTAAAGTCTGAGTGCAACAGCTTTCAGGACAAATATCCATCAGAAGCAGTCAACAATCGTGTCTCTGTTCTTTTCTGCCCTGTGGCAGAAGCCTGTCCAGGTTACCAGCTTCCTCAGACTTCACTAGAATGCAGAATGGAACCACTGAGTCAAATAGTGCCACAACAGTTCCTACAAATAAGGTACTTTATCTTGTGAAAGGTCCTTAATTTGAATTTGATTGTTGTTCAGGAAACATTTTATTAGTGTTTTTTTGTTGTTGTTGTTGTTGTATGTAAATAAGTGAATTTCTCTGTTCTGTTTGTTATCAAGCATTTGGGTCAAGTTAAGGTCCAGAGAAGTCTGGAGCGGCAAGAAAGCAAATCAAGCAATGACGCAGGTGAGTGTGTCACATTTGACATGAGTCATCCTCACCTACAGCTGATATAGAGCCATTGTTCATGTACAAGTACAGTTCAATCAAACATGGATAGTTCAAAGGTCCCTGTTGTGTAATGTTGCTCGTCTTTGCAGGAAGACGTGAGGAGTCTCTAAACAAGTACAACTCTGCCCTGACTGAGCTGCCATCCAGCAAGTGAGTCCATGCACATACTCGCACACTGACACGCCAAATTCCCTGTTTTCACTCGTGTTTGTTGACAAAATGAACTTAATATTGAGGTCATGAATCATAAATATGTCTTTTACAAAAGCCCAACAACTCTTGCTGTGATTGTGCCTTATTGTCATCAGGTCCCAGGACGGCTTTAACCTTCTGCTGCGACGCCATGGAGGCTCCAAGAGAAACTCTCTGCTCCGCTGGTGTCAGAGCCAAACTCAAGGCTACAAGGTGATCCGACATGAGAATTGCATATCTTGATGTCAAACTAACGTGCAGCTCAATATACAGAATCATAAACATTTCCCTCTTCATGCAGAATATTGACATTACTAACTTCAGCAGCAGTTGGGCTGACGGTCTAGCGTTCTGTGCTGTTTATCACACCTACCTCCCCTCACACATCCCTTACAGCACCCTTAATCCAGAGAACAAGGTAGGAACTGTGCCCGGCACCTGTGTGATGTATGATTTCCAACCTATTGATTTTGTCCTTTCCTTTGTAGAGGGATAATCTCAGTCTTGCATTCAAAACAGGAGAAACTGTTGGGATTGCACAATCTCTGGTAAGACCTCTGTTTATCTGGAACAAGTTTAGCAAATCAGCTCTTGTTTGTGTAAATTGCGCTTTACTCAGAAACTTAATCTTATCTCCACAGACGGTAGAGGAGATGTTGAGAGTGGGTGGTCCTGACTGGCAAAGGGTTCTGAGCTATGTGGAGAGCATGTACCGTCACTTTGAGATGTAACTGCTGAAGGTACTCATGAACAATCCATGAGTGGATACTTAAGAATTCTTTCAAGGAAAACAAGCGTTTATAATGATGACTCCCTGACTCCCTGAATGGTACCTCTGGTGAGTGTGTGAAATAAATGACATGGCATTTCTCTGATGTCAAAATGCAGGATACCTAAGAAAAGACCTAAGCATGGATGAACATTATATTAGCTGTGGGGACTTGGAGGATGCTGGCTAAAGCAACAATTACTGCACTGTGCATACAGTATTTACCAAATAATGAATAATGATTGTGTACAGACTGAGAACCAGATCAGTGTACATGATTCCTCTACAGAAAGGTACAGATAGTAGCTTTCATAATAATGGATTTCAGTGTCTTTTTATAGCACTGTTTTGAATGAGGTGTGTGCTGTAAATGTCTCCACACTGGTATTTCATTGGCAGAAAGTACTGTAGTACATTATGACCTTCATGAAATCTGTAAGCAGTCCTCGTTCTGCCAAAACACAACGCTGTTTGTTTTATGCACGATGTCTTGCAATGATTCTACATTTTTTGGACCTTTTTTTATCACTCTGTAAATATGCACTTTTGTCAGCACTTTGTCAGTACGTGAATGTAATAGGGTTTTAGTAAACACGGCTGCGGTTCTGTCCAACATCATTTTGTCCTGTAAAAAGACATGTGGGTTGGTCAAGACGGCGGGTCGGTGTTTTCATGTCATGTTTCTATGTCATATTTTTTTTTTCCATAGCAAATGCAAGCCTGCACAAGCTCACACATCCAGTTTCAACATCATTACTCATCATGCCTGCATACTCACCAGTGCACAACTGATATAGTTAGGACATGTTTAAAGATGGGTTTGTTGCCAAAGCTGTACATCCCAAATACCGGTCCAATACACCTTGTTAAAAAAAAAAAGTTTATATGTAACAAATGTGAAAAATAATGCCAAAGCAATAAACTGTTAATGTTAGCATGAAGTGTGGTGTGGGTAATGTGTAACCACAAAAATGAAGGGAACATGACAAGGGGTTGGAGTGTCTTCTGTTTCGTGAGTTGGGAGGAGATCAGAACTGAAGTGCAGGGCTACCCTTGTTTTTTACCACCATCTGCTGGTGAAGCAGCGATGATGCAGGTCTTACACTGCCTGTATCCTCATGTTCCTCTGTGGAAATTTTTTATGACAGTTTGGTGGTTAAAACATAGTCAGCATTCCACCCACAATGTCCTCAATGTTGCTATTTTTACTACCATCTCTGTGTTGAACCTGTATTTTTGTGTCACCCTCACAAACAAATATAAGGCCTTGAAAGCAAATCAGATCAATGACCAAAAAAATGCATTTGTCCCCTGAGATACAACGCTCACTGCTGGCCTGTCATCTTGTATAATTAAAATGTCAAGCCTGTTCAACACTTAGCTGAATTGTGGTTTTATGGATTTGCATTCAGGGAGTATTCCAATGAGTCCTTTTAAATGATAAAATGTTTGCTAAAATAATGCAGCTTCTATTTTCAGATAACATCCCAAGAAAAAATAAACTCCCTGGTGATTTGTCATCACATATCATAAGCAGTGTTGTCATCCTTCTGACATCCAAGACGTATTTTCTCCTCAGTTTGGAAACAATAACGCCAGACTCTCTCTCTCTCTCTCGCTCTCTCTCTCGCTCTCTCTCTCTCTCTCTCTCTCTCTATCTCTCTGGGTTTGGATAGGACTGGGAATTGTGAGACTCTGAAAAGACAGATGAGAAGTGCCCCCTGGGCAAAGGTGTTAAGATTATGTGAACAAAGAGTGTGTGACAAAAAACAAAACAAAACTGTGTATCATAGTGTATTAGTGTGTGTATTTGCATGTGAGTGTGTTGTTGGGAAGGGGGCAGGAGGTGGAGTTTGTCACACACAGCTGAGGCTGCTTTAGTTACATGAAGTAAAGTCTGTCAGTTGGGGTATGAAACAAAGGTGAGCAACATGAACAGGATCTGGACTCTAGCTGTGTGTTTGAGAGTTTTGTTTCTCACTGCGTTTGGTTCAACACAGGAGTCCAGGTAAGAATCATTTTTGACTTAACATGAACACACTGACCTGCTTGGCTAATACATTTCTCTTTCCAGTGCGACGTTGTTTCTGATCTCAGGTCCTGATGTGGTGTATGCTGGTACCCCTACTCCACTGGCTGTTTTTGCTGATTTCCCTGGGAGAGTGACAGCTGAACTGGCTCAAGGCAACACCAGAGTATCCCAAACAGAGGACATTCAAGGAGGTGAAAGTGACAGTTATTTAGGCTTGTTTTCGATTTGATGACTTTTCTGACTCTAAGATATTCCGTTTTAAAGGTTTGACCAGGGTCCTAACACTTCCTCCTGTGAGTATATATTTATTTTCCTATAGAGTAATAGAGAGAGTAATCCTACATGTGTAAGTCTGATGTATATGTATCTGATCATTGCTCCAGATTTCTGGCTCTATAAATCACAATTCCCTCTTAAACCTGACGGTGTGGGGCTACAAGGGGGGCAGTCTCATTTTCACCAACACCACCACTCTCCTCTTCAACCTCAGGAATGTCTCTACTTTCATCCAAACTGACAGACCCCGTTACCAACTGGGGGACACTGTCAAAGTCAGAATTGTGTCTGTTCAATTGAATAACCATCCATATAAAGGCATAGTGGAGATTTCTATATGGGTAGGTGTCTGTTTTTTGTTTTTTTGTTGTTTTTTTTTTTTGTCTAGGAGAACAAAAGAAGACCTGGTTACATTTTTCTCAGGCATTGTCTAATGGGGATGTTTGACTGATGTTCCTTTCTCTCATGCAGGATCCCACTGGGAATGTTGTTGAAAGGTGGGAGTCCACAGGGAATCAAGGGATCGTGTTGCGAGAATTCGCTTTAGCCCAGAATTCTTCTCTTGGAAATTGGGCAGTTACAACCACTGTGAATGTAGGCTTAACAAAATGTGTTCATATTTGTGTAATAAAGTCTACTATTCAACTTCCTTTTTTTCTGTGTATCCTCCTCCTCTCAGGGTGTGACTGATGAAAAAACATTCACCGTGGTTTACAATGGTAAACAATTGCAATATTTTCTTCGACATGCTTATGATCTCAGACTTTAGGATTATTTAGGATGCCACTTTTGTTTGGAAATGCTTGGTAATAATTCTACTCACTGCTGATTCAGAGCATCGTTCCTTTGAGCTGTTGGTAAAAACTCCTTCACAAGTCCTTGTTGAAGATGACATCTCAGGATCAGTGAGAGCTCTGTGAGTACAGTTAGAATCATAATAATATTTTCACTTATATTAAGGATTTATAGAATAACACTATGTTTTTTTCTACAGTTATTACACTGGACAACCTGTACATGGGACATTAACTGTTTCGGTCACTATAAATGGAACAGCCTCTCCATCCCTGATAACACAAACTAAAGAGGTGAGCATTTAAAACTTATGTACTGATCTTGACATGAGCCAGAGTACTACAATATACATTGTGTCATCTTCCAGATATATGGGTCGACCCAGTTTTTCTTCAGCAATGATCAACTTCAGGCCCTGCAGACCTCATCAGCAATTGGCAGTAATGGCTATGCTGTTGTACATGTTGCTGCCCATGTTACTGATAACTCCACAGGTATATATTTTATTAAGGTAATACAATTTAGTCATGCCATCATGCCATGAAATGATATTTTATTTATTGTTGCTTTAGGAGTGAAAGTGAACAAAACCATTGACGTCCACCTTACGCCGGATAGATTCCAGCTCATGTTCCTCAATTTTCCACAGACACTAAAACCATCTTTACACTTCTCTGCAAAAGTAAATTGGTGATACTTTTTTTTTTTACATACCCCTCTTAATGACCTATTGTTCCCTTGAGATGACTGTGCTCTCTCCTTCTACAGCTAAATATTGCTAGATTTGACAGAAAACCACTCAGCACAGAGGACTTGATGCACTCTGCTGTGGTTGTAGTCACCCAGAGAACAGCTGTGATGACTGCTGAACCTACAAGTCTGACACTTACTGTGCCAGAGGATGGGAATATCCACATAAAGTTTAAGTTACAGGAGAAAGTAGTGATGCTTTTGGTTTTGGTGAGTGTTTTGATTTACAGCACCTGGAATGGTGGTCCCTCAGGCAATACACTATTTAGCAGTTTCGTTGAAGTAAGAGGAGATGTTTCAATACAATAACAATTCTACCATCAAACAAAACGTGTCCTGACTCATGATCAGATTTTACAAGACTTATCTCAAAATGAGTTTCATATTTTATTCATTTTACCTTTTATATTCAGGCCAAATTCCA
>JAVQJX010146834.1:0-17120 GCA_036025115.1 Ambassis agassizii
TTTATGTCCATGTGTGTTGGCTGATATCGATGAATCACAAATACATCTTGCTGTAGATATATCACACATTTTTTCCTGTTGTAAGAGAATATTGTCTGATGAATAGCAAGGAAAGCAAACGTGACATGATGAAAATGAAAAGGTTATTAAGGGACTAATTGCTGACTAGTCTCAGGAATGAATCTTTTGTTTTGCACTGTTCCGTAGACATACAAATTGGCATGCTCACGCTGATGTCTGGTTTGTATTTGAATGTACCAGTTCTGATAGTATGTTGGTCAAGATTCAGCACTTGGTTATTTATCACTGAAGGGAGCGATTTAATATGATGTCAGTAGATGTGTGTTTTGTAGAAAAATATGTGGCAGGCAGACTCTGTTAAGAATGCATGCTGTAACACTTGATCACACTTAAACATCACATGTATCTGCATGAAAATGCAAAGCTGCTCATAAGATGTGCACGCAGTCCGGATTTATCTTCACTAAACTGTACAGCAACGAAAAGGATATTGTAGTATGTAATCAGCAGCAGCAATCTAATTAATTAAAGGCATTATTTTTGTGTATGGGCATGGTGTTGCTAAATGTGTTGGCTGATAGGGTCAACAGAAGGCTGTACTCCCAAGTTTTTTTGCATAAGAGTAAAATCTATAATGATTTTTGCTGGCTGACACTATTAAAACTTGATGAAAACATGTTGAACACTGAGCCCCTTTGATTTTTTACATAGTGGGTGACAAACGTGGAGGGAATATAAAAAATAAAGTAAATTATACTGTGACTTGTCCGTCATAAATATGTCAATAAACAGTCATCAATTTGGCAAGGTGACATCCGTGGTGTGTGTGACAGATTGCACTGTTGGCAGGGGGCAAAATGTACAGGATAGTGTTGCATTTTGACGAGAGCGGCTGAGTCTGCTCACACACACCCCGACTAGTTGACTGGATTTGAAAACATGGCTGCGGCCGAACGTGCAGCAAATTTACGGAAGTGAGGTATGTGTAATTCTTGAGCTACAAAAGCTGTTTTAAGAGTTGTGCCTCCAGTTTGGTGCGTGTAGTAGAACAAATGACAAAACCTGAGTTTATTAACCCACTAAAAATATATGTGAGCGTCATTGTTGGTAGTACACAAATACATCGGTAAAGTTATGCGCGGAACAATCAGCTAGCTTGTCTAGCTAATATCAACGTTTGCTACTAACTGGTGACCAACTGCTGTTATATTTCTTGGATGCTAACGTGCTACTTATGTCTTCATGGAGCAATAGAGATATAAACCTCGGGGAAAACACAGTGTTAGCCCCCATCAATGTATCGGATCATTAGTGGAGCTAACGTCTGTATCAGTTGTCGAGCTAGCTAGCATGTGCCCGAAGCCACTAATGTTAATAATTATATTTGAAATCGCCACGATTCTTATATATAATTATATTTGAAATCGCCGCGATTCTTTTCTGCACGATGCAGTTAACGGGAAAACTAGCGGAGAGGATCTAGCGATGGTAACGTTAGCCAACTTTGCTAACTAGTCGATCCCAACCGTAAAAAACGGCATTCTGCTGGGTTAAATTGCAGTGCACTTGTTCGCTGAGTGTCACGGGGAGCGTGTTAGAGATTATGTTTTATTTTGGTGCAACAGTCTTTTTTTTTTTTGTTTTCGTGTCTCAAGCGTTAATGATTTATATTTAGCCTGGAGAGCTAACGGCAAGTTAGTTTGCTAAGGTTAGCCCGCTAAACAGCATGCTAGGTCAACTAAGGGTTGCTTGGAAGTTGGAACCATGCTAACGTTTAGCCTGCTCTCTGGCTCCGTGGAGCAGCTGTGGGTCGTTTTTTTTCGTTAAACGTGGGACCGTGGTGTTTAATCGTGAACTTTGGAGTTCACTTGCTGCAAACTAGCTCGAAGTTAACCGGCGGCACGTGCTGCTGCAGTGTCGCCAGTTTAACGGCGTCCTCGTGCCTCCAACTTTGTCGGCTTTGCGCTCGCGGCAGCTGATTAGCTGAGATGTTGGGATTTGAGGGATTCCCATCGGTGTGTAAGCAAAGCAGCACTGCGCGGATTTTTTGTTGCCAGTAGGCCCTGTGGAAGTGTTGAACTACAGGTCAGCATCAGAGGTGAACAGCCCAACACCACGGTAAAACGGCACAAAGCTTGTTTATCATAAACAAATGTCTCAAGTTAGCTTAGCTGGTCTGCCAGCAGTTTTCCAGCATCACATTTTGGTTATAAGGTTGTAAAGTGTTTACTTATGCATAATTGGAGCGTGAATATTTTTTTTTAATGAAACAAGTGTTTACTCTATGATGGCCAATGAGCCGTTAGTCCAGATCTGTGATGATGATGATAATGGCAATGCAGTCAAATCAGCACGTGTTAACGTAACTTCACAATTAAACAAGCACTGTAGAGAAGAACAGGAAGTGGACGGATGAGAGAGAGGGGTCCTGTTTAGGTCGTTGAACTGACTGATAAGAGATTCATTTACCCTTCAAATTCACGGTTAAACTGTTTATGTAAACTGCATGTCAGTATGCTGTCAGATGATCTCTCACAACATTGTCAGGATCAGAGGCTAGCAGGTGGCCATAATGAAATGAAAGCACTACTATGGTAAATCAAGTTCCTAGAAGTAGGACGCGTACCCTCATACACCTAACAGTAGAGCGAGAGAATCTATATTGAACTGTGGTTTCTTGGCTCCCATCCTTTTCCCATGTAATGTGGTGTCTTCTTGTGACCCCTCCTCAGATATTATGACTTTAGTGTTGCCATGAGTTACGACCACTTCAACCCTTGAGTGGTTAATCTTATCTGTTTTATTTTTAGGATTTGTTTATAAGTCTAGAAGCAAAAATTAAACACATGAACCATGTTTTGTATCGGTGGAATATTATTTCCTGTCTTATCTCCTTGTTTTCTCTCATTGGCTGCTCTGATGTATGTTTGTGTTAATGCTCCTTATGTGATACACTGTTTTAAGCTTATTTTAGTGCACACTCCACAACCAATGAGATTCCTTGTCATTTAGGGAGTTTAATGATTGTTCCTCCTTGAAAGTTCTTCTGTACCTACTTAGTAACAGTGCTGACTGGGGAATATGCAAGCCATTTGCACTCTTTATTTTACGACATTCCAGTCATTGTGTCTCTGGCAGGCATGTTTGACATTACTTTTAAGCTGGAGCTGTGGTGTTTTTAGCCAGATTCACAATGTAATAATTTGCTCCATACAGTTTAAAGGGTGCAAAGCTTATTTTAGCATTTCCAGAATACACCAGCACCAGGCATTATTATTCATTATGAACAAAGTCCTTGTCATATAAGCCAGCAACATGTTAATTATTGGTACAAAGAAGTGTAAGCAAATATTCCATATAGTTGTTCAGATCGACTGTAACCCTAATTATTCTGATGTACCTATTAGTTTTTGGGAGCAGGTCAGATGAGCTGGCTTAATTAGTTTTGTCATGTTGAGTCTAAGGGTGAGTGCTCTGTCTGAATAACCTACCCCCCTCCTCCCCCCTCTGTTTTTTTTCCTCTCTCTCTCTTTTATTTTATGCATGGACAAATCACATTAGCTTTCTCAGCTGGAGTCTTTAGTGGAGTGTGAGTAATGTGTGCATGTGGTAGTGCTTGTTCCAGGTGACTATTGCTTTTAGACCTCCAAAGAATATTATCAAAATGTATTTGAGCCAGGGTAGCCTCTGGCTTTTGTGTTGCTGTGTTAGCACATTATAGGAGAAGGGAGGGTCTGAGTATAGCAACAAGAGGCTTTTAAATCAGTTTTGACAGAGGTCGGCCCACAGATTGATGTACTTGGAATTAATGTAAATGAGCATCTCATCCATAATACTAATTGATGCGATATTTCCCTTCAGTGGAACACTAGGACTGACTGTGTCTCATCTTTTGCAAAAGGACATCCAGTGAGATCATCTCTAGCTGAATGTCACTTTAATACGACCTTTACCATGTCACGTTTTTATTGTCCTCTTGGTGAGATTTATTGGTTGAACCATGATCTAAAGGATACTTCAGTGGCAAGTTTCCTGTGTGTGTCGCCCGGGAATGTTCTTGGGATTTAATTGTCCTGTAACCGGGGCAGGAACTTCATTGTGATCTCAAAATATCCCACTACTTTCATTTAGTACATATTTACAGATGGCATTACGGCATACTAAGGCTAATAGTTGTTCAAGGCATTTATGTTGTTTTATGACTTTGTCTGCAATAGGCTTTGGATCCAAGCAGTGCTCAAACATTGCACGTTCTGGGTTGAGTGGGAAGAGACCTAAGTAAGATATTTTAAAAACTAGTGCTGTAAATGTGGGGCTGCTGTCACTGTTCGCTAAATCTTTTTTCCAGGGGTGCATTTTTGACATCAGATATGAAACATTAGAACAAAAAGAGAGGCATTCTGAATTATGGAATTATTTTGGGGGGAGGGTTTAGGCAGGTATTTTTCAAAATCTTTTTTTTTTTTTATGACAGACACAAATGAAAACATGAAAATCCCTGCTGTGTTGTCTTCAATTCTTCAGTTACCAAGCACATGCAGATGAGCCTAACAAGACTGTTGTTGGCCATTTAGGCTGAATGGGAGAGCTGACCTTACTGCTTGCTCTCTTGTCTTCTGCCAGTGAAAGACTTCTCACTGTTTTAAATTTATTTCCCTTGTGTGGACCTGGTATAAGACATCCAGTTTAGCCTGTGGACAGAAGGTGTTGCTTAGCTACAATGACAGGAGAAATCAATACCCCTGTGGTGTGAGCTGAGAAATGACCCAAGCAGTCTTTAACAAAAGGTCTATTGGTAGGTGCTTTTGTTTGAAACATCACAGGGTGCTCTTATGCATTAATGCTTTTAACACAGCCGGCCCACAAAACAAATCAAAGCTACAACAACTACTGAAAAATTGAAAGAACAGTGTAGCCATTGAGGTGTAATTGTTGGCAGTTTACAGTCATTATACTGACTTGTGTTTGTTTGGATCTTGCAGGTGCCCACATTGTGCTGCAGAGGAGAGAGCACCAGGATGAGGAGACTGTAGGCACCCGCCGTAGTATGGCCGCGTCCCGTTCCTCGCGTGTCACAAGGTCATCAGTGGGGCTCAATGGATTGGATGAGAACTTTTGTGGTCGAACCCTCAGGAACCGCAGCATCGCCCAGCCAGAGGAGACCTCAGTGTCTCCGTTACCAAGGGCCCGCTCGCCCAAGAAGAAGCAGGACGCCAAACAGGAATCGAAGCAGGACAACAAGCAGGAGTCAAAGCAGGACACCAAGGAAGACCTCAAGCATGAGTCCAAACAGGAAAACAAGCAGGAGTCAAAGCAGGATTCTAAACAGGACACAAAGCAGGATGAGAAGCAGGACACTCACTCGCAAGATGGCCACCAACAGGCCTTCTTGCATGGAAAGCTAGCTGACTCCAGTGCTTCTCCAGCTGAGGCCAATCAGCTGACCAGCTCCAGGAAGCGTGGCGTGTCCCGTTTAGAAAAAGACATTAGCCCAGAGAAGTCCGAGAACTGTGATAGAGGAAAGGGGGCGCGGGATGCCTCCTCTCAAATCAAAAGGGCCAAGCGGTGCTCTCGTTCTGGAGAGTCTCAGGGACAAGAGGAGGACCCTGAGCTTCTAAAACCTGAAAGCCCAGTCTCTGTCCCAGAGCCCAGCAAGGACAACAGTTGTGAAGAATTAGCCAGCCAAAACTCTTCTAACACAGCTCCTGCCTCACCTGTCCTCAGTAAGCAGGAAGGTGAGCTGACAGAGGTGAAAGCAGAGGATGGTCGAGTGGAGTGTGATGGGGCAGCTCAGCCCCTGAATGCTCACAAGGCCTCTAATGGACTCAGAGAAAGTAAAGCAGAGGAAACTAGCACACTTACTGGAGAGCCTAGTGCAAATCCCACCTCTGCTGCTAACTGCCCGTCACTGCTCAATGGCAGTCAAACGGGGGCTCCCTCATCCCCTGACCCCGCTGTGCCTTGTAGAAACTCTGTCCCTGAGCAGGTGGAGGTCTCTGGCTCAGGGGAATCGCCAGCCTCATCTGCACCAGCATTTGAGAGTACTTCAGAGGACCCAGTCCCTGAGTTGATAGTGGCCAAGGAGCAGGAGGTGGAGGAGGTGGAGGTTGATGTAGTTGGGGACTCATTGTGTCTGGCCCACGAGGAACAGGTGACGGAAAGCGAGAGCGATACCAATGGGCGGCCAGTAACTCCAGCGCAGGAAGCTGCAGCCTCCACCTCCTCCTCCACCACTAACATGAACAGTAGTCCAATCAACAACAACAACAGCAACTCAGGAGAAACTACACCCCCACCAACATCATCCCCCTCCCCTACAGACCCGGGGTGTAGCCCCTCAATATCCAGCATGTCCCCATCTTTCACAGAGCTCTATGAACACAGATACACCCTGCGGACTTCACCCAGGAGGGCTGTGTCTGGTGGCAAGGTCGTCCCCTCCAAACCTAGCTCTCCTCCTCGAGACAATGGTCCCTTGAGGGAAGAGGGGGAGGTGGTTGTTGGGCTGGAGGAGGAGTGCCCAATGGTGGAGGAACCAGCTCCTTCAGACTTTGTTGGCTTTTCCAATGACAAGCCTGTTTCTGTGGATCCTGGAGACAGGGCAGGTGGTGAGGATGTTGGTTTGGTAGAGGACAAAGAAGCTGAGTGCAGCAAGGAGCTGACGCAGAGCCAGGCTGCAGAGGAGGAGGAGGAAGAGGAGGAGCCTGACGTGTATTACTTTGAGTCAGACCACCTGGCTCTTAAACACAACAAAGAGTATGTGAAACTCCCCTGGGAATCTGTCCTCATAACCTATTGTTGATGTAGCTCTCACACATGTTGATCACTATATTAGTGATCATTGAATTATTTCTGGCCTGTGGTTTTGAATGAACCAGAGATGAAGTGATGCTTTAAACTAAGACCTAAAGTTTTTAGTCTTTTGTAAATGGTTAATATGTATGAAAAACAGCCTGATTATCCCCAAAACAGCAGTGTACAAAAAAAAATGTATTTGGATGAAGCAGCGTTTATTTATGACTTTGTCCTAACAGACTGAGTATGCCTGTGACGTTAGTTGGGAAGTTTTATAAGAAGAACTGTATATCAATCAGGAATAGAGCATCTCAGCAGTGTTCTGCAAAGGGCAATATTTTACCCTTGGAAATACATGGAGTTAGTGCATAGACTGCTGATACACAGCCCAGCATTTTAGGCAGTAACAGAGGTGGTCTCATTTTGGAACTCTTTTACCCACTTCCTGTTACACTATTTATCTGAGTTTGTTGTGAGTAAAAATAATAAAAAATATTACTATAGAAATTTTACTGTTTCTGCACCATCCCCACATGAGCACAGTGTTTAATTATCATCTTTAAAGTGTATTAGTGAGCATCTAACAATAGCCTCCGCCTTACTTTGTAGGTTTTACATGTTCTAGCATTTAATTTCCACCTTCAATCTGGTGCTGTAATTGTGTGAATTAACTGCCAAGTCAGTCTCCCATTGCCCGAGGATATTGGATGTTAAAATTACTGTGCTGATTGCTTCTGTCGTCTCCTTTCTCAGTAAGATGAGTTGTTATGGAGAAAAAGGATTTCTCTGTGTCAACCCTTGTTCTTGGTTTTGTTGTTACTTGTCATGCAAGATGGGATGTTTATGTTGGTGGACGGGTCCCACGCTGGCGCTCAGGCAGGCTCCACTAACTGTGCTGTGGCAGGTCAGCTGATTTGTGATGCATCTTCACAGGAGAAGGGCTCTTTAGGGGCTTAGAGACATCATCAGCTAAGGTCTCTCTGTCTTTGACACCAGTATTGGGAAATGTTTCAAATTCGGATAGTGGCTTAAGAGTAAAATTTCTCTGCTCTTATATTGCAGAGTAATTCTATCAAGTTTCTGTGACGTGCCAAGGGTTAGTTGTGCCGACTAAGGATTTTTTGAAGGCTCAGATCAATGCAGTAGAGTCATTTTTTTAAGAGAAGCATGACAAGGCATTTTTGAGTTGCTGAATATGGGGAATTGATACAGGCGTGATTGATGATGTCTACATGGAGCGCTACATGTGGCTTTTCTCTTCATCACATCAAGCAGTTCTTAATTATCAGGCATTGGCATTGCAACACTATTGTCCAGGGTGCAGTTTTTCATTTGACACCAGTGTTTGTCAAGCAGACCTCAGGCCCAGTAGGTGGCAATGCAACACTAGACAAGTCGCTGGACACTTGGTGGGAGTCCAGGATGCTGGAAAGCAGAGCCAAATCCTCCTTATTTCACAGAACAGATTACCTTTGCTGCTTTTTTTTTTTTTGCAGAAATCTTCCATTTGAATCAGGATCACTGTATAACACACAGGAAATGTGCTGTGGTTGCTTTGTTTACCACTGTTGCAGAAATGGTCTGAGTGATGCTAGTCTAGATTCTGCAAAAGACAATTAACCAAACATGATGTTAAACACAGGTGACTCATAAGAACTTTTTGCTTTTGGGACTGTGAAAGTAGCTGTTTAATAAATTGTGTCCTGTGCATTGATTTTCATTCATGTTGTGTTAGGGGGGGAGATTGATCCACTCTGCTCCACTGAGCATCTGCATTAGGCTATACCTATGTAGGATGCTGTCACATTCCTGTCGATTCCTTCAGCTCTGCTCGTACTGTAAGGCCTCTGAGTCAGTAACATACTTAGTCATTGACAGCTCAGTTTGCAGTTCTCCTGTTGCCCCTGACAGTGTGAGTGGAAAGGTCAGACTTTAACAGCACTGAGGGCTCCTTGAGCGCTGCTAAATCCCAAGTGTTTTGTATGCAAAGGTTTTTATATTTGCTGTGAAATCTCTGAGATGTGAGCAGCCACAGATCCGAGCAGTGTCTTTCTGTTACCACTGCTGCAGTCCCTGATGGGCTACATTATAAACAGAACTATAAAAATGTTAGGAATAATGTTAGGAGTAATGCATGATTTCTTGTTGATGCAATAACGGGTACGTCATTTGCAGATAGAAAATAGTGCATGTGTCACTGTTTATGTTCTCAGTGCCATGGTTGAATTATACATAGCCTGTTGTCTAAAAGTTTGATGCACTGCAGCACTGCAAGTGTCAGATTAAATAATGTAAGCAGTCCCTACCCTCTATTCTTGTCTAACCTTGCTTCCCTCTACATCAGTTATCAGAGACTGCTGCAGACCATCGGGGTTCTTGAGGCCCAGCGTACACAGGCCATCCTGGATCTGGAGACATTGATGTGTCACCAGAGGGAGGCGCTCACTGATCCCATCAGCTTTGTGGAGCAGCTGCAGAAACAGGTAACAAAATGTAGACCTGTGCCCTTGATACACAAAATATGCAAATTAGTCATGTAAAATTGTGAAGGTATCAGAGTAAGTCAGTGTGTTTACTGCTTGAATACATATTTGGTAAGTTAGATATGAAGCGGGATATGCACCTTTCATAAGTATATGGTGAAACTTTCTGATTTGAAATGAGTGCACACTCATTTAAGTGCAGATTCAGTGCAGATTCAGCTTGCCAGCAGCAGGTAGTCCTCTCTGTATTTTTAAATATGGTGAGATTCCTGCCCTGGCAAGCTGAAGAAGGGAAGGATCAAAGCTGTGGAGACAGAATAGACTATATCAACTGTTATTTTGGCGGAGAAAAAAAAACATGATAAAATATGACAACGTTTTCTGATGTTCTGAATAAAGTGATGCATTCAGAGCGAAGAAAGCAAAAGAAAGCGATCGACAATGATGCTAGCTCTGGAAAGTCCCAGACTCAAAGCTGACACATTTTCACCATTCTCAAATTTAATTGTGAAGGTAGCATTAATGTAATTTTTTGGTTGCTGGTGCTATAACTCTTCCTTGTCTGTTCTTACCAACGAGGAGGTATTTATCAGTGAGTTGTGCTCTGATGCACAGTGTCCTTGTGTGTGTGTGAAGCTATTCACTCATTAGATTTTGACCGCTGATTATGACCACCAGGTGAATCTGGGCCTGCCGTGTCCTCAGCGTGTCGTCCAGCTCCCTGACATCGCTTGGGAGCAGTACACCTCAGGACTCAGTGATTTCGAGCGAGAGTTCTGTGACAAGAAACGTAAAACCAGGCGGCTAAAGTTGATCTTTGATAAAGGTATTTATACATTTGGAATTGTTTATGCATGTTAATATGTTATCTATATTTATTTAGTGCATTTTTTTCTTGTTCTCAAAAGAAACACCAGAGCGACTCCTCTGTCATTCCACATCCGGTTTGCCTCTCAGACCAAAAAGTCCCATTGAGCCCAAGAAGGAAGGTGAATCCTCCACCATGTATTCCTCTCTACCCATGAGTGATGCCCCAGAGAACGGCCGGCAAACGCAGGTACCCAGCTTCCCGCAAAGCACACGAGCCTCTCCTGTTGTCACAGCTGGGTTTGTGTTCCAATATATCATTAGTGCAAATGCAGTGACATCCGTGTCTGACTGTCGCTGGTAGGGTTGGGTATTGAAAGGGTTTAATTTGATACCGGTGCCAAATCGATACTTTCAAAACGGAATCGGTTCCTAAACGGTATTTAAATCGGTACTAGCCAAAGCTGAATAACAGAACAGTGGGGGAGAGAGAGGCAGCTCCTCTATTCACCCATTATTTCCGCTTCATCTATGTATAAAATGTTTGAATAGTATTATATATAGTATTATATATAATCACATAAAATGTTTCCGATAAATAATAACAGTGGTAAACAGAATGATGCGCGCTCCATGTGAGATAAGTCCTCTACACGTCGATTGTTGCATTGTTGCTGAACCATCTACCTCACTGATACTCTTTGGCAAACCACGTGAGAGCACAAGGCCCTACAATTGGATGTTTGCATATCATGTGATAACACTCAATGGTCCGATTGGACAGTGATGGATTAACAGCGTCACGGAGCATCGATGTCACATTTAAACATGAGTCACTATCAGTTGAAAGTTTAACAGATTCTACAGTAAGTCTCTACGTCGTCCGTAGAGTTAACCGCGGTTATGTAACACTTACTCGCTGATGTCATATACGTTCTGAAGGTACCGAAATGAGGCACCGAAATTTACATTTTATTTCGGTCTGGATACTACCGTTGATATTTGCCCCGAGTACATACAAGAACCGAGTTTCGGTACCCAACCCTAGTCGCTGGTGAGTCACCAATCCCCTGCAGGTTCACCTCACAAATTATCGGGTTATTACCATTTTACACCTCCTCCAACCCTCATCTCCTTTATTTTTACTCCTCAGCAGACTTAAGCATGCAGCACATGTGAGCACAATAGGTATCTATGGAAACATGAAGAACACACCACTCCCACCCCTCTGTTAATGTCTTATTCTAGGCGTCTGTTAAGTGTGTGTGTGTGTGTTTGCAGCAAGGTTTCACATTTAATTGATTGTCGGGATTAGACACTTAAAGCAAAGCAAACAGCTCCTTGATTATTTGTTTCTCTCCCTGTTTATATTGTGCGCACACATTTTGTTTCCCACTACACTCACTGATTTTCATGTTTGTCAGTCAGAAGTGTTTCTTTTATTCTCCGTCTTCCTGATGACACATCTCCACTCACATCTGACAGACGGGCTTTCTCTGTCACTCTGATGGATCTGACATGGAAGGGAGTTCATATGTAAAGATCTTTTCGAACCTTTGTTTTTGTCTTCTAACACGCCTGTCACTCCTTTGTTACTGACAGATGATCAGGGGGAGGATTTGTCACCCAAACAAGCCTGACACATTCAACCAGCTGTGGACCGTGGAAGAACAGGTTGGTCTGGAAGATGTTGCACTACACCTTAATATTTAAGGAAAGGTTGAGGCATGTTGTTATAAATCTAACTACGCAGCCATAACAAGCCTTTATGACCCACTTTTATTAGTGCTATGCCTCTTCTTCACTCATAGAATAATGACTTTGAGCTTTAATTGAATAGGCTATACACAAGTCTGTGCAGAGTGCAGTTGTTATGAACAGAAACATTATCTTTAGAAAATACTTTAATAATCCCTTTGGAGAGTCCTCGGGGAAATTTGGACATTAAAAGAATTTTTACAGGTATTGAAACTTGAAATTGGTTTATTTCTGCTGTTATGTTGGCCTTTTTAATATAGAAGTCTATGGACATTTTAGCCAGCCTCAAGTGGCCACTAAAGGAACTGCAGTCAACTTATTGCTTTCTCAGCCTGCAGGTTTGAGACTCCGTTAAACAGTCACACGCCGATGTAGTAAGAAGGTTTGTTCTTTTCTGTGTGTCTTTATAGAAAAAACTGGAGCAGCTGCTTGTTAAGTTTCCTCCTGAAGAAGTGGAATCCAGGAGATGGCAGAAGATCGCTGATGAGCTGGGCAACCGCACAGCAAAACAGGTGACACAGACAGTTAGGGATAACTGCTCATAATGCCTGTAGAAGTACAGCACAGTTCAGGATATTTGACTCCATCTGAAAATGATAAAAGGTGAGCTGCCACATCAAAAGAAGCAGCGATGACCCAGACTTGTGTACACCAGTTTTCTTGCTTTGTGAGTTTGGTTTTAATTACCCTGTCTGACGGCCCTTCTGTCTTCACCATGGAAACAAACAAATTTCAATTGCAGGCGTGTAAAACTGTCAGACTGACTTGTACATTAAGTGCACTCCCTGCCAGTAGCTGGATGAGACATGTGCCTGACCTCAATTACTTCAAGCAGCTGTTCCACCGTTGGAAATGATTAACACCCCCATTTTTCCTCTTAAAACATTCCAGGTTGCCAGTAGGGTTCAAAAGTACTTCATCAAACTGACAAAGGCTGGTATCCCTGTGCCTGGAAGGACACCCAACCTGTGCATGTACACTAAAAAGGTAACTGCCACTCATTTAACAACACACTTAACCACGCCGAATGACTGATCTCATATAAACTAATGGAAATATCTATGATTATTAAAGTCAGGCCCGTGCTGTTAATTTAACGGTAGATCAACTTTCATCTAATGCAGGAAATGACATCAACATACATTTGTGTAGAGCTCCCTTATGTTTGCACAAGGTGATAATACAGCTCCTCCTGTTTAACCTCCAGGCATCCAGTAAGAGGCAGCACCACCTCAACAAGCACCTGTACCGACCGTCAACCTTCCTGACCTCTTATGAGCCTCCAGTGTACATGGATGACGACGATGAGCGCTCGGCGTATTACAACAGTCTGCAGGAACCTTCAGCTGATGATTCGGTCAGTCATTTATGAAAGCCTTGTCATGTCTTTGGGTGTTTGTTTTCCTCCTGGCTAGTTAAATCCATTACAGATGAGGCATAGTCACTGCAACTGTGCTGCCACATCGTCACTGTGAACTTCACTGCAACACCTTTGGATGAAATGAACCATTTGGCCCTTTGATCATTTTCCCCACTCCAATCATGGCAGCTTGTACTGTTGTAAATGGCTGAATCAGAGGAGCGGAGAGGGTGGCCTGACCAGCCTCGCCTTTCTTCCCCTTCCAACTGCGCAACTCCTGACGCTCACCATTATCCAAGCCATGACATTTCTTTTTCTCCCCCTTTGATGGCAGTAACCTTTAAGTAAAACCGGGTCACCGTGCCCTGCTGGGAACACAGGCAGCCGTCTCCATCAACGCAGTGTTAACTAAACCCTCTCACTCAGTCTATATGAAGTGAAGTCACAAAGGTGTTGTCAGTCCACCAGTTTACTTAACTTCCACCGTGTATACAGGAACGAATGAAAGTCTGCTGAGGCCATCGTCAGCTTAGCAGGACGAGGCTGGCTGGAATAGAAGACTGGCAGTAGCCAACATTCAGTATCTTCGTGAAGGACAAGGCCTTTGCTCATGTACTTTTGGCTGAAAGACAACACTGCTGCCCAAACAGAATTAAAACCTGCACTATAGATGCGTTGCTCATGTTCAGCTAAAATTAAACGGATCAATACAGGCTGTCGATTTGTCTACAGTGAATAAAACATCCAGAGAATATCATTATCAGATCCTTGGGAGTCATGTAGAGATGATTTGTCTGTGCATGTCCTGATCCCTATCACTCTGACTCTTCGTGTGTGTCTTGTTTGTCTTTCTGCAGGATGAGGAGAGCATACCTGTGGAACTGAGAAATTTGCCAGAGTACAAAGAGCTTTTAGAACTGAAGCGTCTAAAAAAACAGAAGCTCCAGGAGATACAAGAGGATAAGGCCATGGTGCGGCATGTAGGCTTCAAGGTGAGGGCTTCACACCTCCGCTCATCATGAAAGCCTGGCTTCTACATACATGTGGTTTGTCTGCTCAAACGTCCTGATAAACAGTTAACTGTGCCTCTATGAAAACAGGATCATGGCACGACAAGTTCAGAGAATATATTTTTCAGGATACTGCAGTTATAAAGCCATAAATACACAAAAGGAAAAATGCTACTCTCATCGTGTATTTTGTTTGTTTTGTGCAGTGTGACGTCTGCAGCATGGAGCCCATCCTGGGAGTGCGGTGGCACTGTCAGGATTGTCCGCCAGACAACTCGGTCGACTTTTGCTCCAACTGCTCCGACTGGTGAGAACCTCCACCTCCATCATTTAAGTGGGCACGCAGAGAATGTTAATTGGGACAAGGGAGCTTGATGACATACGTCAGTAAATGATATTTTAATGTACAACAATCAACACAAAATGAAAACCAGTGATGTGAATATTAACAACAATGGGACCTGTCAGTGTAGCCTGTTAGACAGCAAGTAAACAGTTTTTTTTTTTAAGCGATAGAGCAAGAAAATGGAGCAAGTAAGAGGTTATAATAGTGTGATGACCAAGTCTACTAAAAAAAAACCAGTGAAGCTCAGTGATGGATGAAAAGTGACAGCCTGCAAGCTGCATAGTTCAAAGGTGCCACAAATACCCCAGTTGTCTGTCTCCATACAGAGGCTTTGACTGAACGCTTCCTGTTCACTGCTAGCACCATGTCTCTTACATGACTTAACATTCCCCCTTTTCATCTTCCAGCTTGTTCAAGACAGAGACTCACAAGCCGACTCACCACCTGGAACCGGTGTACCAGCCACAAACGTTTCTGGACAGGGACTACTGCCTGCCGCAGAGCACAGGCTACAACTACCTGGACCCTAACTACTTCCCAGCCAACAGATGACAGGGTCCAAGGTTCCCTTAGCTCCAGGCTCTTTCCACATATCCCACAGGCCACTCTGTGCATGGCTCCATCCTCCAAGTCCAAGATAACCGCTTAACCCGCCATCAGGCAGGAAGGCCAGCAAAGCAGGCAGACAGCCAGGGGGACCTCAGAGCAGACCGCAGTGCTGCTGGTGGGGTGGCTGTTGGAAACTGACCTCCCTGACTTGAGCAAAGGGCAGCCATGTTGGTTCCTTACAAATAATGGGGGGTTTGCCCACCGCTCCACCTCAGCCAGGTTATTCAACGGATCTGTGATTTGAAATGATACACTATTTTTAAAAAGAAAAAAAAAAACTGAAGGCACACGACATTCCCGAGCTCTGTGACTCCAGGAGGGCTGTCCCCATTCCCCTCTCCCCCACCACCCTCTGCCCTCCAGTTACCTCCCTGTGCTGCTTCAAAACTGGAGAATTGATGATCAGTCTGGTGAAGCGCCACCTAATGGAGACATGTGGTGGAACCAGCATGTCATAGTGGACTGTGAAGTCATCAACTGAGGTGGTTTGTACGTGTGTATGTGGTCTCCATGTTATGCAAGAGTGAACAATGTTCTAGGTAGGTATCTGTAGATTGAGTATTTATGAGTCGCAGCGTCCTCCGCGAGAGTTTGGGGCGCTGCTGGAGAATTCAGGCAGACGCTGCAGTTCAGGCCGGTCTGTTTTTGTTTTGTTTTTTTGTTTTGGGTGGGGGGGCTGCAGACTGTAGGAAGTTCTACCCATCAGACCTGTATGTGTTCAACAGGATGTGCACCATGTTTTTTAGCATGGAGCCATTCCTACCACTGTCACAACGCTGCTCTTTTACCCCCCTCTCACACACACACACACATTCATCCTTTACCTTTGCTCTCACCACTAAAACATGTCTAACAAAGGAAGCACTACAGCACAGAGAGCAAACGTCTCTGAAGGCAAGCAAATTAAAATACAAGAGTTTTCCTTTTTTCCTCCCCCAGTGTGCTGTTGTTGATCATGTTGAGTGTAACAGTATATGGTGAAAAAGTGAAAAGTAGCCAGCGCTAGTTGCTGTGTGCCATTTTTTTAAAAGAAGTTTTTGTTTGTTTTTGTTTTGTTTTGTTTTGTTTTAAAGGGGAGAGGGACCCTGAACCTGGCCCACAACTTCTCCTCTCCTCCTGCGTGGCTCCATCGACTCACACTGTCCCACATTATCGATCCAGTCATCATGCCTCTAGATCTTTAATTTTTGCAGTCCACTTTAAAGGTCCATTTAAAAGATTGTATTTTTATTAATCTATTTAAAAAAAATAAATAAATGATTGAGGTAGTGGTTGGTGCCTCCACAGTGGAACAACCCCACGCAATTTTATACACATAGATTTTGTTGTGCTTGAGTAGACACCATTTTGTATGGTTTTCGTCTCCTTCCCTCACCCCCATACCCTGCTTCAATATCTGTGTATAACAGTCTGTTCTTATGTAAAAAAAAAAAAAATAATGTAAAAAAAAATGCTAGAGGAGAACCGTGGAAATAAAAGTATGTGAAAATGGTGTTTCTACACCTGTGGTCCATATTTTATTGTTATGATCATTATTATTCAAGGTCATAGAGATGGTTCATGGTCACTGCACCACTTCAAATGTCACTGCTTTTTGTTATTTTATTGGTTGAATCACTAATCAATGAGCAAAAAAAAATGTATTGATTAAAATGGTTTCTTCACTTCCTTCAATCCTGAAATGTGAAACAGTATTTTGGATAAAAAGATGCTTATCAGCAAAAAAAAACAAACAAATTGAAATTAATTATGTTTTATCCCACAGTGGGGAAATTGCATAAAAAAAATAAGTGTAATGCACTATCCACTGCGCCACAGTCATTCATTTCCATTATGTTAGTATGACTGGATGCTAACCTACAAAAAAACAAAATTGAAAAAAAAAAACATTTTGCTTTCAAACCTTCAGCTTTTGCATTTTAAGACATTGG
>JAVQJX010146883.1:0-10342 GCA_036025115.1 Ambassis agassizii
CCTCAGCCGCACGTACTGAGGCCTTCCAGTGAGGTAATCTGAAATCCACCTCACCAGATGAGGATCCACACCCATAGTTTCCAGCTTGTCGCTCAGAAGCAGGGGTCTGATGGTATTGAAAGCGCTTGAGAAATCAAAGAACATAATCCTCACGGCGCTGCTAGAGTGCCTCTAAAGAGAGAGTGCCGCCATCTCCGTTCACTGCAATGGTTCAGTTTTTTCACAGCAATGGCGGCGTATGGAGCCCCTCAAAAGTTCCCGGAAGTTAGCAAAAGCTAAGCGACAAGTCAATGAATTTCAATGGAGCAGATTGTCGGAGCGACACTTCTTCAAGGTAAAATGTTTTAATAGTCACATTTCCATATCAGTTGTGCATCGAAATCAACTTGACAGGAGTCATTAAATATGTTGACGGATTGTCACCGTCTGGATTTATATATTTAGAGATTATAAACCGATAAAAGTGATGGCAACAGATGCCACAGGCTGATGATTGTAAATTCTGTTCGTCAATATAAATTGATCCAACGCTGTTGATAGTGAGGTTAATGTGTAGGGAGAGCGATTGTAGTTACACTTTTATTTAAAACCTTAGTTGACATACACCACATACACCACAGCTCTATAGAGGCACTAATAAGGCTCAGACTCAGAGGCGGCATCATAATGCGTTTTTTATGGGTTTTCTCTTAAAACGTTGCTTTGACGGACGGGACGGGACGGGAAATAGGATCTCAGCAAAAGCCCTGTATACTGTGGTCACATTAAACAGGTACAATGTCTGGTCAGCTCTGGGGTTTAGTAGTCAAACTAAAGATCCAGAAACAAGCGACACAGAAACATCTGAGTCATGTTCCCCTTCTCCCGAAGTAAAACATGATCAGGAATTTCAGCTTCAAATTCCATTTGACAAATGGACACAGTTTATTCCTGAAGAGGTGGAATACAAAGATGAGTATTCTTCAACTAAAAAAAGGGGCTATACAATTTTGAAGCCTGGCATGTGGACCCATATCATAAATGATCATAAATGATTTGGACTGAGATTAAAATGGATTTTGATCATGGATTTTGGAGATCCTGAGCCAAGCCATCTCCCCAATCTGGCTACCCTGCGCAAAGCAAAACAAGAGAGAAAGGACTTAGAATTGGGTGACAACTCGTGGGCAAAGCAAGCTTCTCTGTGCTGTGCTCAACAAATTCCTCTTTTGAAAATGTTGTGAGGAGGGAAGAGTCTGACAACCGAGTCCTCCAGCTGGTGAAAGACATGGCCACTGAAGGTGTGACACAGCGAACATACTCACAGAGGGCAGAGCTGCTTGAAACAATGAGGAACATCGCAAGTGTTTATTTCATAAAAAAGTGTTCCTCGCAGTACTGCAGTCTCAGCACATGCACCACAAGGGAAGTTCCATTTGTGTCAACTGCTGTTGCTGTCCTGCATGGCATGGCTCATCTTGAGACTGCTGTGGAACAAGCAGTCCACTTTCCAGAGTCTACCTGCCTCAGGCCAATCAAAAATGCCTCCCAGTGTCCCTCTGCATTTAAAACCAATGACTTAACCTCCGAAAAGGTGCTGTGTACTGGAAAAGTAACTCACAGCTACAGTCTGGGAGAATTTTTGTGGATCGACACTGACCTTGGAAATCATTCCACAGCATCTGCAGCACAGAAAAACAATCAGAGAGGATTTTGTGTGAGTTCCCCTCCAGTCTCGTACTCCAAGGGAAGACTTTTACTCTGCGGTCAGTCATTGCTTACCAGGCAGGCTTGACCCAGGATGCACTAGGACATTATGTGTCCTACTGAAGAAGAACTCCATGTATCTGGGAGATGTATGATGACCTGAGAGGTGGTGTCACAACACCATCAGAAAACACAAGAATATTGCCACATGCCACTTTGTACATAAACGACTGAGTACGTGGGACAAAGTAACCTCAAGAAAAATTTCATGGCTCAATGGGTAAATTACCATGTGTGATACATGCAGTATGTTTATATACTTCTTTTGTCTGTTTACATAAAATAAGGACTTGTGTTTTCCTCGGTAGCTGAGTGACGTCATCACCTGATAATAAACTTAAATATATTAAATATATTTTACAAATGTATATATAAATAAATATAAATATATATATAAAAATTCAATATCTTAAAAGCTAAAGCAGCACAAACGATACATTTTTTCTGCACAAACCAGCACTAACGTAGCACAAATGATAGAGGCCATTTTTGTTCAATTTGGACAATATGGGGAGCTGAGTGACGTCATCACCTGATAATAATAAACTTGTTATATCTTAAATACTTTTTTTTTAAAATGTTTTTCTGCACAAACCAGCACTAATGTAGCACAAACAATTGAGACTATTTTCACTGAGTTTTGCGTGGGATGGGGGGCCAACTTCACGCAGTTCTGTGGATAGGTGAGAAAGCAGGCCTGCTGTGGAGAGACTTAGGCTATGTGAGTTGCTTTCTCCATGTTTTCTCCGTGTTTTCCCACTATTACCGTCAGTGTTGTTACAGCGTTTCTGCAAAAAAAAAAAAAAAAATACTTGTGTCAGAGAAATGAACTCCGAAATTGTATTATACTACTGTATAATTGCAGTAGGGGAGTATGAATTGCATTTGCAGGTGTGTGTGTGTGTGCAGTTTAACCTGGATTTATACCACATGTGAGGTGGCTCAACTACACAGTTGCTGATGTGGCTGATGTTCAGACTTTTTTGTTCGATTTATGTAAATATAAAGAGTCTTAAGTAATATTGTTATAGACAGAAACTAAATTGTTGGGAGAATGTGGGCATTGATCTTGTTTTTTTCTTGCATGCTAAGTGAGCTTTCTTGTGAAAATGCTCATTCTCCAACCCACTGTAGTTTGAAAGTTGAATTACGTTTCTGGTGGAGCTAAGTCATCTGGAAATGGAGGACCTGTCTTCACACAAACTGTTCGTGATACAGCATTTGATTCATTTACCTGAGTTTAACCCCAAAACTTGATAGGAATACGAGTGAAATATAGTGCCCTCCTGGTTCACTGCAAAATAAAACAAACCCACAGACGAAGTCATGGAGTGGCAATGACGATGGGTTACTTTTCGAAAGTTATTTAGATATCTGTAATGCAATCAGAAACCAGCCTCTGAATAGATTAGTATGCACTGCTTGCTGAAAAGTGACAAAAACACACAAACAAGAAAATAACTGCAGGGAACAGCTCAATATTGAACACATGTAAGGGGAATTAGCTCAAATGGTAGAGCGTTCACTTAGTATGTGAGAGGTAGTGGGATTGATTCCCATTCTCCACATACCTTTCTGTTAAAAACACAATCATCCTGCTCAGGAGACGAGTGTGAAGAGTCCATGTTGGTGGTGGCATCTTTGATGATGGAAGCAGCTCTCCTGTGCACTCTGTGCTGGTAGATGCTGAATAACTCCGGTTCAAGTCCAGCCCCCAAGAGATACTGCCGAGGTGCCCTTGAGCAAGGCACCCCCAAACTTATCGGGCAGGGCAGCTTGTAGTGCCAGCCCCCACTCCTCTTCTCCTCTATGCATGTGCATGGAAGGGGAATTAACTCAAACGGTAGAGCACTTGCTTAGCATTTAAGAGGTGGCGGGATCACTGCCTATATCAGAGCTGTTCAATTCGGTCCTACGAGGGCCGCAATCCAGCAGGTTTTCCATGTCTCCTTGCTCCATCACAAGTTTAAGAGTCATGATGCAGAGCGCGATTGGCTATTGGATCTATCTTGATTTGAATCAGGTGTGTCAGATCAGGGAGAGATAGAAAACCTGCTGGATTGTGGCCCTCGTAGGACCGAATTGAACAGCCCTGCACTACGGGGTAGCTGGACCCTATACTAGCTACCCCCACACAGAAAGATTTCTTGGGTAATGACTTCAGATCATTCAGACAGATGGCTGCTGTGCTTGACCCCCACAAGCCGAGTTATATTAAAGAGAAGGCAGAACTCTCTAAAATTGTGCAGCTCACTTCAAAACAATCTGCACAAACAGCCCTAAAGCCATGATTTTGTTGTTGCTGAACAGAACAAATGATCTACCTCTCTTGTTCTTATGCTCTGCTAGGCTAATTGCTGGATGGCTGTCACACAACACAATATTAATCACACACATGAGGGGTTGATATTCTGACTGAACTCCAATGTGTGCCAATGTGACCATTACAATAATCAGATACTTTAACCACTATCCAACACATTATAATTAGAGCAATTAGCGATCCAAATGACTTATCCTTTACAGGCCCTGACCCATTAGCTGCTGCAGACACAAGCAGAGTCCTTTACAAATCAATTACTCAAGGTCCTGAAAACACAAATGGGTTACTCCAATGATTAATCATTGAAATGCCACTATACCTGCTGTGAGTCTCCTTCTGTGTAAGGCAGCTTGGTGGACACATGAAACATAATCTCCTTATTATGGAAACTGGTGTAGACAGACTCGGTCCCCGTCTGCCCGTGAGTGACATCCAGCCCACCCCGGAAACTGAAGAAGAAAAGGAGACAATAAAAATGAGGAAAGGACAGGATGAGAAACAAAGCCTGGAGACAGAAGACAGAAAAGAAATGAACAAAGCAGTGTTAGTGGTGCACAGGTATGTGATCTCTGAATACTCAGTACTCATTCATCACTGAGGTAATGCCAAGGGTCCTTTTCCACTCTGTTCAATCACAATGTCAGCAACACTACACATATCAGCACACCCTAAATTGCTTTTCAGGGTTTCATTTAAAGCCAAGTCTGATCAATAGCACAGTGAATGATCGCTTCCTTCTGACAGACATTAAGAATAGAACTCGACAGATTCTGAAAAGTGTCCAAACCCTTTAAAGTCATGAAGCTCAATCTTGTGGCCCAGAAACTCCAAGAACTCAACAAAAGCAGGACTTTCTTCCATGTTCCCAAACAGCTCCTCCTCTGATGTCTGCAAGGAGGAAACAAAGTCAGAGGAGGGGTAACAATTGACAGAAGTGTCACCGAAAGTGCACTTACTTGTCCAAACTTTTGGTAAATAACTCCAAACTTGAAGTTGTTGCTGATCACATGCTCATCAAAGGTGACAATAAGTCTTGATGCCTGTGGACAAAATGTTCCCAATCAGTGCCTTAGTGTTGAGGAAGAGAAGAGAGATAACAACAAAGAAGACTGATGCAGACCTTTGGATAAAGGACAGGGTAAAACCGATCCACATTTACTTCTTCACAAACAAGCTGTAAATCAAAGGGAGAACATTAAGCCATATAGTAAATCACAGGTATTTATTCAACATGTTAATAACCACATACCTTGGCCATCTGAACCACATTGGGGAACTCGGTGAGACAGGATATGGGAATCACGTCATGATAGGTTTTTGTCTTCGTTCTAGAAGGAAAGTCAAAATGTTCCCCATTTTATTTCTAAGCCAAAACAATCCTCCTGGTGTAATAGCTTCTTTTCCTATAGATACTGTGTTGAGCTGCAGAAGGCATAATGGTCTTCACAGTTGATGTGTTTGAGAGAAGATTGCCTGAAGGAGGGGCTGAGCGGGTATCATTACTTTTTTAGAAGGGTCACTGCTCAATCTAAAGAGTACAATAAACAATATTGTGAGACCTGAAAGCTACAAAGGAAAGGTGAGTCCAAAAAATCTCAACAATAAATTGCAGCTCACGTTCCTGGAAATAGATTTTACTGCAGACAACACAACATAATACAGCACACACATTTTTATATATAAATAAAAAGCTTATTTAGGTGACACCTTCCAGCACCTCTAAAGATAGTAAACACTATAGTTTATACACCACTGCCTTGCATAGTAATTTGCAGTCATAGCAGAACTAAGTAAGGGGTTAACACTGTCAAGCTTTGGCATACTCAAATAGTCTTCATGGAGCTATTATGGAGGAGGAAACTATATTTAAGAGTTTAGATAACACTGTCTTTTTTTTTTAGCCTGACTACACCAGCTGAGGTGCCTGGGGTGAGTGTGGGTGTTGCCCACCCACTGGAAAACATTACTATGTGGGCCAGTGACTGTTACATGGCTGCACACTCATCCACTCTGAAACTCCATTAACAAAGAGGGAACACAGCTATTAAAATTGTGAGTGGAGTCTCTCGGGTGCTAAAATTAATTCACAGGTTGCACGGTGTGATGAGTTCTGCCTCTCTCTCTCTCTCTCTCTCTTCCCTCATACGTCTTTAGCAGAATGTGAGTGGAGGATTTTCAGAAAGCAAATACAGGTTCGGTTGATGGTGGTGCTGTAGGTGGGAGGCATTACACTTGTACAGCAAGGATGAATAGTGTGCTGATGAGGACTTTCTAAAGTCATTTATACAAGGAGGCTTAGATATTTATACTGTTCCACACAAGGATACTTTGATTTAGACTCACATTGTTACACAGTTTTTTAATACATAAATGAAGAGTCTATTTGCACCAGTCACATCTGAAAGTGGAATTGCTTTTATCAGTTGTTGTTACTGCCATGATTATGGCTTTTCTTACAGACAGGTATGCAGGAAGGTGCACTAAATAGCAGGAATGTGGGCCTCATCTTATCAGAAAGTGGAAGGTTTTGATTAAAGCTGGATTTAAATATAAATCATTATCTTTTTTCTAAGCAGGTGTAAAGCAGCTATTTGGTTATTTACATCCAAGAAACTGCCCCCATTTAGTGTCCACCACCCTTCTCCACTAACGTCGGTTTGTTATGAAAGTAGCAGTAAAGCTTTATGATGTCAGGTGAGGCCTATAAAGTGGTGTGACAAAGTCCAAAAATGAAGAAAGAAAGAGGGTATGGGGATGAATAAAACACCAGAGACTGTGAATGAAGTCTGTGGTGGATTTTTATGATTTTTAGTATCACTGTTATGATTTCAGAAATACTTGGTTAGGTTTGTTAGAACACCTTTCTGATAGCTACAAACAATACTGATGACTCCACACAACTTTTACTCAGTCTGCTACCATGGTAACTTAGTCTGTGAATACAACCTGGGCTGGAGCAGGTTTTCCTTTAATAAAATTGAAACACTGTCCTCATTTATTTATTCATTTATTAGTAATTTGATCAAGGATACTGTAGATGAGGAGGCTGCTGTTGCCATGGTGAATTGTGGTATTGCAGCTTCACTGATGATAGCTTTTTTTATATTTGTGTTGAATCACTATGACTAACATTCATTTAAAACTGATCCTGTAACAATAGCTTAAAAATCATCAGCTTGAGTAAAATAGACTGAAAACACCTGAAGTCATCTTTAATTGAAGATGAAATTGATGAGAAAATTCATTGGGTGCCCTCTGACAGCGGGAGGCTAACCTTCTTGCAGCGCAGCGTATTATTAGCAATCAAGCTGAAAAACATTTTAAAATCCATCACCAAGGCAACCTGTGAGAAGTGAGAATGCTTCTTCTTCTGTGACATTTTTGTGTGCTATTCTTGAGCAAAAGAAAAAAAAAATCCTTTATCTTTCCAGGAATGTGAAACCATGTGTGAAAATAGTCTCCAGTGAACAGACCTATGGGTACATGTGAAAAATCAATGTGTGGTTGTTGCAGGTTCAATTTGAGGAAAAGGCCACATGAGTGGAAAAAAAAATAAGACGATAGAAAACAAATGGAAAAATTACAAGGCAAAGGAACTGTACCGAAGCATCAGGCGTAGATGCTCTTGATCCCCAATGACATCATATTTCATTGAAAAGACCAAGTGGCCCAAGGCGGCATCCATGGTGTAGTAATTAAAGTGTTCCTGGGGGCAGATGAGCAGAGGAATGCAAGGATGAACACTCCCTCAACAACTGTCAGTGGGCGACACGATAATAAAATGCTACAGTCAATTAGAAATGGAGAGGGATAAAGAGAGCAAAGGTCCGCTAATTAATCAACTGTCCTTGTGGAGAAGATGTGAAGGTAACAACGTTAAAAATCTTAATATGGTTAAACTACAATTATTGTATAGTATAATTTTTCTCCTCATTTTATGAAATCTACCTGCATGACTAACAAACTGTGTCACTGGTTATGATTACAAATGAGTCCACAGGCATTTTCTTATTTGCTTTCATTGTCCATTGAATCATAAACTGTTACCTTTCCAAACATAAATCAACTTTTAACTGGCAATTGGGGAAATCAACACAACACACACCAAGGGACACAGATGACATTTGCTACCATTGGCTGTATATGAAGATGGACAACATGGCAGCTTGCCTAAAGTGACCCAACATCACCCTCTCACTCCCTTACTATACAGAGAGTCTGTATAGTGAGCTCATCTGGAAAATCAGTACAGACTACTCACTTCATTTCCTCAGCAGTGTTAATTGCATCAGTACTGTTGCATAATTAAAACTTACCTCATCACCACTGTCTGAATAAATACTGAGCACTATTCATGCTGGTATTGATTGCTAATATAGTGTCCATCGGTGCTGCTGAATTCCATGAGGGTGAACATATTTGTGATTTCAGACACACCTCAGTGGATGGCTGCAGTATAGGTCACAAACTTTGCCTCTGGAGACAACCATGCTCCAAAATGGCGTTTTTTTTTCTTTCTAAACACGACTGCACCCATAAACAAGATATTTGGCCGCACTTTTGTACAATGGACAGAGACAGAACTATGTTGTCCACCTGTTATACAGTCAGTGTCTGTACACATTCAACACAAACCTCAACAGAATGACAAAATGACATGGCCCTCACCTATCTCACACACCTTATAGTTTAATTTAGCAAATCTTTTGGGTGAACTAACATTTGTTATTCTTCTACTAACTTCCAGCTAAGTATGCCAGCTCATAAAGCTTTAATTATCCACACACATCCATGTCAGCTTCTGTCTCTCCCAACAACACACTTACTGTCTGCTTCTTCTGTTTATTCTAACATCATGACTGCATGTCCTCTTATCACCCATCATTTTCTAAGATATACTACAATGAATAAATCAGCATCAATCCATTTTTTTTCTTTAAAAAAACAATGAATATATTTTGTGGTACATTAAAGAAAGCGTCCTCTGTACCTTGCCCATGAAATGCTTCCTGTAGATCTTGGCAGTGCTGTTTGTTTCCAGTTTAATATGGGAGGTAGGACATGGAGGTTGATCGGCCTCTGGTGGGTCTTTAGGCTCATGATTGGTTCCCTCAATCCAGTAGCCTCCAAACTGGGGCAGCAGGATGAGCGGAAAGGGGCTTCTGCGACCCAGAACCTGACAGTGATGAGATTCACCTATTTAAACTTTTAAACATTCTGACATCTATAAATTACACAGAGTGTAAGTTATTTGTGTGGAGGGCACGTCATATGTACCTCATGAACGCTGGGATAAGGGATGTAGTCCTCTTCTGTCTGCAGGGAGGGAAACAAATATGAGTCAGTCTGACAAACAGCTGCTTCTAGTCATACTTATATATTAAATAACAAGAGACTGCGGCAGAATATTAACAACAGCATCGTCCACATGTACATTTTTCAGATGTCTTTTCTGGTAACAGTTATCTAAGACTTCAATCGATTCACGCTGTGAGACTTTTTTAGACAGTCAGGCAGTCAGTTGGTAAAAGTGTAGACATTTCATATCCTGTAGTAAGCGGGTGCTAAAAGCTCTCAGTATTTTGCAAAAAAGAAAGTGATCTTCCTTTTCTATGTGATGCAAGAGAAGCTTCGTCTCACATTTTACTCTCAGATAATTGCATTTACTTACTCTTCTATTAATCTGTGATGTTTGTTGCATTCCAGTGATGATATATATTTTTTTTATCACACACACATTCTCTCAGTTTCATGAAGTTGATCATTTTTCTTGTTTTCCTAAAGACTGCTTTTCAACAGTCCCAGCACATCATGCCAGGACTTCTACCATTAAAAGCGATAGGCTCTGTGTGGCAGAAGCGACAGCCACAACATTTTTTATACTTCACAATGTGAAATTGAAAGTCACCAACCCTTACAAGATATACAACCTCTTTTTATGACATTGCACTGTTGGCTGTAGCTACAATGGAGATGGAAAGTCACTTGAGGAAAAAGTCAGAAGATCACTAAAGTAATAAGAATTCATTCTCCAGGGACCATGTATATATATCAAATTTCATGCCAATCCATCCAATAATTGTTCAGATGTTTTGGTAGGGGGCAAAATACAGATGTGACTTACATTTCTATCCAAAATATCCAATCTATGTCAGGCTTCAGAAACTTCCACTACATTTATTCAGGTGTTCCTCAAAAGCAAATCCATGTATTTAGTTTACAAAACCTTACTACATACCTATTTATTTTTACTCTCGGTGGAAAAAACAATTT
>JAVQJX010146928.1:0-17498 GCA_036025115.1 Ambassis agassizii
ATTAAATCATAAACTAACCTGAATGTCTGACAGAGGAGAGGATTAAGTATTAAAATTTCCTTTCAGTGTCAGACACAGGAGGAAATCCAGTTAACATGTGATGTAATATTATATCTGACAAGTCCACACACAGTGTGTGTGGACTCAGTGAAATAAAGGTTAGGTACAGACGCTGTATTAGACATGAGCGGTAAATACAGATGTGAGCCTCCTTTTGATGTTATTGTGTTTATAACATGGCTACATACTGGATTCATATTGGGACTAATTTTCTTGTTTTCTTAAAGGGACAGTTCACACAAAATGAATTAAAAATGTCATTTTTATCTCTCTCAGGAAACAAAGATTATAAATTAAGTCTTAAAAACTGGATGATGGCGATTTATGTATTTAATCAATATGTCATAATTATTTAAATTCATATATATATATATAAACATCACACTACTTTGACAGGAGCCTGCAGCACATCACCCTCCCCTTCCTCACAGGTGTCACCCTCTATCTCTCCTCCTCGTCTTTTTTCCCTGTACACCTAATAAACTCAGTGTCTCTCTCTGTGGCGTGTGGCAGGTGTCCAGCCCAACTGCTGCCTGTCCAAAGACAACGATACCTGATAGCAGGGAAACAGGAGCGAGCCGGCTGCATAACAAGGACTTATTATGATGATGAAATGACCTACAAGGCCCCAAACACTCTCTTAGAGAAATCTCTCCTTCTGATAAGGGTGGAGCTGTGTGGTGGAGGAGGAGGAGGAGGAAGATGATGGAGGAGGGGGGAGAAGGAGCTAGTGTCCTAACCTGATTGGATCTGTGGCTCAGAAGGGGCGCACGTAACGAAATCAAATGGCCGTCAAGCCGCTGTCATGCATAATTAATTGGGCCTTCTACGACCAACTACACAAAAATCCATGGTCATTTGATTAGGGGGTTTTGGAGGACTCTCTGAAGTGCATCCCTGTCTGAGCTGCTTCCCAGCTCACCTCTCTATCTGTGAGGACAGTGTTAGAGCCACGTCAGCCTGCTGCAGACCTTTAACTTTCAATTAAAGCTGTTTGAAGTTAGAAGCAAAACTCAACCAACATACTGCGCGTTTGTGAACGTATGGCATCATGGCAGCTTGTGAGCTCTTGCTAACTAGCACTAAGATACTACAACTTAAGCTACTGTGAACTGATTTTCTTTTTATTTTTACATTTTCTCTTCATCTTTTCTTAAAGGGACAGTTCAAATATTTATTTGTTCCCATTGGCCTGGGCTGCTGTTTATCTAGACTAGTGGTAAATTCCTTAGCCAGGCCGACTGACTGTAAACATTAATGACATCTAAGAATGCGTAACATTTATGCATGCGGTTTACAAAGCTGCCCTGTTCACTTTTTGTGCACTAAGGTATTCAAGCACTGCAAGGTGCCATCTACTCCTATTATATTAGAGAAAACAAAAATATCTGAAATTCTGCAATTTGTAAAACCGAAGAAGAAGAAGAAGAATGGATAAATAGCACCGCAGGCCACGGTACCTGAATATGTCACTTTTGGGATGGGCTGTTACGCTAAATTGAACAGCATTGAGTAGACAGAGAAAATAAACAACACGGGAAAAAAAGACTTAACTGGATGAGGAGTCATTGAACATCAAAGTGTTAAATGTCACCAGCATTTCTGACTCATTCTTACGTCCCTCCAGGATACAACTGTAAATCAGCAGAATAAGATTTTTTTTTCTATTTTCCACTATAGTATATTTTCCACTAAGTAAACATAAATGTTATGAATCAATTACAACTGTGTGAAATGAGAAATATATAAAATAAATGAAGACGCATAAATACATAAATGTGGAAATGGGTTGCAAAAATGTATCTTGACAACAAATAAATGTGAAAGTTAAATCAACCCTGCTTTGAAATGCCTTTCTTTTATGTCTTTCTATGTAACACCAGTATGTGGAGGCTGCCACCTGCAGGATGCTTCATGAAGTACATGACAAATGAAGCAAACTGGAGTCAAACTGCAGCAAGATTTTTATTCAAAAAAAGCATATATTCAGGAATTAAAGATGCATATACTTACATGTGTAAATAGATTTGCTCAAATACACAAAGTGGGAAAACAATGTGCTTCAATAGCTTTAATGTCTTTATGCACACGGCGTGCATACATGAAAATGTCTTTAGGGATGAGTTTGTCATGGTTGTGTCTCCCAGTCGCTTTGGGGAGATTTGTTTCTTTATGTTGATCAGTTCCACATCCCTAACTTAAAAAGCATGACCTTATCACTGCTCAAAATGGAAGACAGGTCCGTCCAGCGTCTCTCGCCATCATCATGTCTCGGATAATGATCGATGAAAGAAAAACAAAAACTGAACCATTTACTCCGTTAACACCACATGACGTTTCTTTTCCCAGTATTTATTACTTCTCCTTGCAGTGACTCACTGCATCTGCTCTTCGTATTGACAGCAGGTATGGGGTCAAAAGTGTATTGTGGGGTTGAGTGTGAAGATGATTAGGTTATATTTAAGGACAGCGAGGATGAAAGTGTCAATTTGTAGCGCGGTACCTGCTGGTAAGAAGGTATTGGAGAAGGTGCAGGGTCAACCTAGTTGGCCTGGTGGGGTCGTCCTTCAGGGATGAGTGAGGTGAAGAAGGTGCTGACAAAGGACCATGCAGTGGTGAGGAAGCTTGGTTCAGGGAGTGCAGCAGCAGCAGCCTGGGCTGGGTCCTCTAGGCCTCCTCCTCCTCCTTCTTCACCACTATCATCATCTTCCAAACCTTCATCCATCAAACGTTCCTGAGACACAGACAGGCAGTTTTTGTTGTCAAGTAACAGGAAGTTGTGTTATTTACTTTGATACCATCCTTCTTTGCAGTCATGAAAAGTATTCTAGAGAGAGCCAACAGGTCAGCCAATCACTCGTTGAATTTGTGTCATGTGACTGCTGCTACCAACTGACACAGATACCAAGAGGAGTTACTTTAAAGTCTAAGTTTTAATTGATGCCTGATTGTTTTTGTCTATCCAAAAAGCAACAAATAAGACAGACAAAAGCAGAGCACAGACAAACGATCTTCAACTCACCATTTCCTGTATGTCCTGGTGTCTTTCTGCCTCCTCCTGAGGAACCGCAGCTCTTTCTCTACCTGCAAGGTTCTGCTGCTCTGGCCTGAAGGGGAACCAACCAGCCTGGTGCCTAAAACACATGACCACTCTGTTACATCTGGGTTTTAAGCTTATCCCTTAGAAAAAGAAGAATCTCTGTATACATATGACATTTATTTGAAAGAACCACAGGAAGTTTACTACTCACAGGTACACAAGCAACATGGCGCCGGCCACCATGATGAAGCGGCTGAATGAGGAGTAAAAGTAGACAATGCTGAGCAGGATGCCGGCACGGGACACAGTGTAGAGCCAGTCCAGCCAGTCGCGGTTCAGCTCATCGTCGTTCAACACCGCCCCGCCCTGCGCGTTCATCTGGATTGGGTTGGCAGGCTGGTTCTCTGGTAAGGGGTTGGGAGCCGGATTAGGCCCCCGCGGCGGCTGCACTACTTCATTGGGTTGGGCGGGCTGGTGGGGTGAAGGGGAGGGGGAAGAGGGAGGGGTGGCGCTGGGAGGCTGAGAGGCGGCTACGGCTGCTTGACTGGGGTGAACCAATAGAAACACATCCAGTAAGTTGTCAGGTGTAAGCAGCCATGACAGAGGAGCCATTTGTTTTACTTACTATTGCATGTAGTAGTGTTGTGCGTACATCTGCTGCCACCACAGCATCTGCATGGGCATGTACATGGGGTGAGGGGGCATGTTGGCAGGGAAGCCACCTTGTAAAGGTACCTGGGAAGCATCTGGCCTGTGGAAGGATGAAGCAAATCCTTTTATGCACTTTGTTTTTGGTCAGTAGAGGCCAAAATTTCCCCTTGTTTTTGCATTCATCTGCTTACCACTGAGGGACGCCGGTAGCCATTTGAGGGTTGTACTGAGGAAAGCCGCCACGATACCTCAGTCCATCGGACGTTCCCGGGATAGAAGGAGAAGAGGAGGAAGAGGGTGGCTGACTGTCCTGGTTTGGTGTGGTGGCAGGGGAGGCGGAGCTGGCACTGTCTGAATTCTGTGAAAATGTGTGACCAAAAAAAAAAAAATCGACAACTTCAATCAAACAACTTCCTGATTTAATAAAACGTCCACTTTGTGCTTCAACATTAATAAAGGATTAAAGTGTGTCTACTCACCCTGGAGTCAGAGGCTGAAGAGGTGGAAGGACTGCGAGGCATGGGCGAGCCTGGGGGACTATGAGAGGTACAAACCAGATGCATCATGTGGTATTCATCCTGCTGCAGGAGGACAAGGCGACCCAGCAATGTGGGAGGAAGAAAAGGAGTTGAAGGGAGAGTAAAGGGAGGGCAAAGATTAGTGTGGAAATGACCAGAATTCTGACACAATGCTGACTGTTTGTGTCGACACAAAACAGATCACCCATTGTTTCCAGGCAGCATGTTTCAGTTCTGCACACAGAGACACACACACCAACAGACCGGCTAAAACGAAAGGGACAGACACACCTCTCACTTCTGTGTTTTTATGAAGATACAAATGAATCTATTGGAATACCTTTCTAAGCACATCTCTAAGCTGCAAATGGTCTTGAAGGAGCCTCCCTGAGTACACGAGCCGCTGGTCTTTGGACAGCTATAAACAAACAGGTGACATGGTATTTCAGTGATGGTAACAAAATAACATTTTTGAAATCATTACTGCTCCGATCAAGATGACAGCTTTTACCACAAAAAACAAGAAGTAGTGTGATTTCTGATGTGCACTGTATGTGATGCTTAAATGTCTAATTTAAACCATTTTGCATGTCTGCTAAAAAAATTTCAAAAATCAAATAAATTTTATGGACAAAAAATGTTCCAAAACTAAACAGCACCCCTTCTCAAGGAATAAAATCCTACAGGTCCCACTAGGAGGCAATTTGTAGCCAGCAGTCATGTGCTTTTTTTCTACAGCTAATGTGTAGACAATGTAATAGTTGTGTGTAGGCAGAACTGGTTTGTAGAGCTAGCAATTAGTTAAATATCTGTAGTATGTGATTCTGCCATTTTTCTCAAGAATGGTTATGCCGGCATTCATCTTGTAAAATCAACAATAAAAAAATGCTCCTTTAGGTTTCTCTTTCATTGTGTACTTCTAGTCATGTATCGTTTGACTTTGACTGCAGAGTAACATCAAGATGTGACTAAAAAAGGCAAACAGAGAGTTTCTCACCGGCTTGCTGGGGTACACGACGGAGATGTGACTCTTCAGCCTCTCTACAGTCCAGTTAAGGAAGCAGTTAATGGTCTGATCTTCATACTTCTGGTTGGGGGCCTTAATGACCACGGTTACAGGACTATCAATTGTCCCAGAGTCCATGGCTCATAATACTAGTAGAGCAGACCCTGAAGAAATCTTTAGTGTCACAACTCAGGTCAAACCTGAGGAAAAAGTCCTTCAAATTCTCTCCATTCTCACCTCTGCGCACACCTAAACACTTCCTGCTCCACGTGGAGGGGTGGAGTTCCCCCTCTACAACACCTGCTTCATCCCTATAGTTTCCAATTATATCAGTGAAGGCCAATTGTGGATTTCTGGTAAAGAAGAAAGAGAATAACTTTATGAGATTATATTAACATATTTTATGACATTTATCCATGCACATAACATCCTTCTGTAAACTACACAATTTCTTTTTACATTAAAATGTTGTGTGCAGGTCAACTAACTAAATAAACAGTCTTATTTCCTTTGCTAGTAGACCTGCCTATTTTTCTGGTGTGTCACTGTGCCACCAGAGTCAATAAAAACCTGTTGGTGCCTGTTTTATCTTGACCCGACTCAACAGTTTTTTGGGGGTTTTTTTGTTTTTGTTTTTGTAATATAATAGTATGGTTTGTGTGTTTACAGTGTCAGGAAACACATCTGACATTTCTACATTTTGTATTGCAAATAAATTCCATCAATTGACCAATATTTTGTGCGATTGCACTTATCCAGTCATCTGTGACTGAGCCCTAAACCCACTGACTGTACATGAAAATATGTACATATTAATATATGAAACAACCTTTCTTCCGTGTTTACCATGTGATGTATTTTCATTCTTGTTTTGACAGTGGCAAGGAAGTGAAAAATAGCCACAGTATGCCAGGAATTACATGCATTTCTTGGCATGCTGTGGCTATTTTACAGCCCTTCCAAACATGTAACATACAACAAATACACATTAGCTCTGTTGTTTGTTTGGCCTGTATACACGAATATGCCATCATATCCACGTAATGCCGAACGCACTGATCAACTGTAAGAAACTTAACAGAGGACATAACGTACTTCATTAAGAACAGAAATTAAGCCCTGCTCAGGTGGAGCTTCCCACTTCCGGACACCTGCCACGTAACATCATCTTAACAGTAAACTGTCAAAACAACTGTAAATCACCCCTGTCAGGCGCGGGCTCTACAGTTAGCTAATCAACCAATTTACCAGCAAAACTCTCAAACAAACTCATACATAAATAAAAAATAAAACAAAAAGATATATATCTATCCTACGTATGTCTGTGTGGAAGGACACTTCGTATTTGTATTGTGTTTATTTCCACCCTTGTCATGAAGCCTGTTTAGCACGGTTAGCTTTCTGGCTAATGCTAGCTTGATGGCTGTGTTTCGCTAGCTTTTCTAGTACACTGTTCCCCACAGTGACAACAATAAATAAAAAAATATTTAACCGTCTACTGACCAGCTTATGAAGTCAAAAAGCTGTTTTATCGAACCTGTCGCCTCTTCGTCCGTGCTCGGCTCGCCTGCCTTGTTGTTGTAATGTCGGTTGAGGGAGCGGAAACACGTGACCAGCCCCCCCCCTCACAACAACAGCTGATCCGACAAAACAAACAGCCATACGGCGATGTTTAAACATAATATACACATCATTTATGAGTATATAAGTCAATGTAACATATTAAATCAGTTTTAGCCCTGTTTAAAGTTGGTGGTAAACACAAGTTACCGTATATTAAAAACAAATGAAAAATTAATAAATATTCCAGATTATTCCAGTATATGCATTTTGTAATACATTTCATTAAACTGAGTAGAACTTTTAAACACATTTTGGACTGTTTTTAAATAATATACATGTGAGTATAAACTGTGACATGCTAAATAATTCAATACACTACCAGACATTGCAACAGGGCCAGATGCAGGACTAAATTATTATAAATTATTATTATTATAAATTATGGTTTGAATGGGAGTGAGACCTGCTCTAGCCTTCCAGTCCTCTGTTCAGTGTTTTTCTATCTTCTACTTTTACATAGATGACTTCTTTGAGTCTTCTTTCAAACCACCTCTCACCTGTCACCACTGTCTTCAAGTATTTTAAGGAGTCAGTCCAGTGTGTACTTTATTCATCCCAAACTGTGAAATTTCACTTAATCCCCACCACAACAGGAGCAGGACTGAGGAAGCCACTTGGAGGAGCGGCTTCCTCAGTTCTGCTTTGAGTTTTATTGATTTAAACTCTTGGACATAACATGACCTGAATGAATGAGAAAATCCAAAGACATCCACATTATTAACTTGGTTAACAACAGGAACAATTAGCAGTTGGTAGCTTGCTAAACAGCAGTTTGACTGGCATGACACTGAACAGGCCTACTGGGACTCCAGAAGGTCCCTCAATCATATCACACAGGGTAATTATGTGGACCTTTTCATGGCTGACTTAGACTCAGTCATAATCCATACCTGGATGCAAAACCACCCACATAGTTCTTCTAGTCTTATACACTTGATCTCTTCCTGCATTTTAAAGGGGCCTTATACATTTGAAGGCTAAAAGACACTGAAGTTGTTGCTAGGAGACAGAGATGATGCTGTCAAATTGCCACATTTTGTCTTATTTTACTTCTAGTAAATCTGACTACACAACAAATACATATGTATACTATATAGTACTTTCAAAAATCTTTATTCATCCACAGATGGCATGCTTCACAGTACACAGGACAGGGCAGTGTTTGTTTTCTTTTTGTTTGTTGTAACTATTAAGAGATTAAAGATTAGTGTTTCTTTTTAAGCTTTCGAAGAACATCCTTGGTCAACTGTTTACTGTACCGGTTGATCTTCCAGTGTCCCGGCATCCACCCCAGCAGAAAGCGATGAAAATCTGTCCATGCATATGCATACATCTCCCTCCACTCTTTCTCCAGAGCCTCAAAGTCCACATCTTTCTTCACAGACAGCTTCAGCTCTGTGAAATAGTAGTCCAGCAGTCCTGCTACTCTCTTTTCACATTCCTTCTCATCCATGCAGCTTCCTATAAAATACACAACATCTTTCATCCCGCATCCTCCGCCGACGTACTGAAAGTCCACTGCTGCTACGTCTTGTCCACTCTTGGAAAAACAAAAGTTGGCTAACTTGGCGTCTCCGTGAACGACCGTCTTGAACTGACATTCATTGAGGATCCTGTCGATGTCGCATGCTGCTGCTTTGAGCTCGGCGTCGTCCATAGCCTCCAGCTCATCTGGTCGGGTCTCCAGGTGCCAGTAGGTACCGACAGGCCACAGACCATGTGGGGCAACACCCAGGAATAGAGCATGGAAGCGGGCAAGCCAGCTCAGACAAGCCCTTATCTCTCTGTCCTTCACACTGGTCCTACAAAGACATGAAGGCATGAGAAGTTGTGTATGAAGTTTACAGGACTATTTTCATTGGAATTAAACACATACATTTAATGTGTTGCTCTTCTGTGCTCTGACCTTCTCTGATCATAACCGGCCCCATCCAGATCCTCCAGCACAATCAGCATCTCGTCTCCATGGGAACAGGCAGCCAGGCAGGCAGGGATGCGGCAGTTCTGATTGGTGGAAAAATTCTGGTACCAGTGAGTCTCTACCTGGTAGGATCTGACTTTACGCCTATGGGAGAGATCTGTGTGCTCAGCCTCTTGGGGAAACTTGACATGTTTGACGACCACAGAGGGCCGATCGCAGCCGTCCAGGTGCAGCCTGATAATCTCCCCGTATCCGCTCCACAGAGTCTGGATCTTAGCACCAACCCGCAGCGATGAAGCACCACACGCCTGCACAATGGCATCCTGGTACTCCTGTTTCATTTCCACAGTTCAACTGCAGTAAACAGAGAGTGTGTCACATCATTTTATCATTATGTTGCTGATACCCACAAGTGTCACTAACCTCAATTTTTTGCAACCAAACAGGATTTATTTCTCTTTCGCAGGTCAAATAAAAGCTAAAGTAACACAGAGGTTAATAAATCAGGACACAGAGGTAATAAATATGTGCCCAACAGCTCTACAGAATCTATCAAAACACACAGACGGCTGCATATGCTCTGATCAGGAAGTACACCCTGCAGCAGCTCCCTGCTCTGCGCTGCTTAAAGAAACATGGAGGAAAAATTAGCCCTTCAAAGGAGAAACACTGCCACCCTCTGGATCGGAGTGCACATATTTTTTTTTCTCTTTCTATAATATGAAAAGTTTCACCATGCATTTCAGCATCGGTTATGATACAACTTTGAAAATGTATTAGAAAAATATGTCTTAAATCATCAACAGTTAAAAATAATTCTTTATAAATATAATTCATAATTATAATTATGATACACCCAATAAGATCACAGGGGGAGGAGGGATCATTTTATTTTCTGAATCAAATGTAAGTAAAATGATGGCTGTGACCATTTAAAATAGTTTGAACAAAAGTCCTACAGTTGTTTTTAATGTGCTTTTAAATGAACCCCTGCTACCTCATACAGATGCAGGCAAAATTATTAGCACCTAGAGACAACCACTATATGGTTAGGCATTTATGTTGAATGATGATGATGATGTTTACTCTCATGCCAGTGATCTAAAACCAAGGAAACTGACCACACTATCGCCATTTTTGCACACTGGCTAGAGCTGATGCAAATGCATGCGCATGCAGCAGGCATGGGCATCAGACGATAATGCAAATCAGTCAGGATTTAGACAAGATAAGAAAAGGATGATCAAACTACGGACAGATCAGACTGCATACAGACTGCAAAGCCTAGTTAGAAGAAGGTGATATAATGCAGCTGAAGTTAGATATCTACTGTATGTATGTACTATGTATTTTGGGTTAGTAGAAATCATTATACTGGGTCTTAGTATTAGACAAATAAATGCTCAGATGAACAACAACATAGACTTAGCAGTAATAAGTTGAAGTAGTGGTTTCCTGTATGTTCAGGCTCTTTGTGAATTGTGGAGGAATTTTGGTCCATTCTTCTTCACAACATTGTTTCATTGGGTTTTTTAGACATTCACCATGGTCCACTCAGTCTCCAAAACAAGCCCAAATCATCAGCCCTCTAAACTTCATCCACTTTGGTCTCATTGTTCACCAAGTGTTGTTCTTTGTTCAGATACAGTTTAGTGAACCTCAGTCCTGCTTCCATGATGCTTTTTAGACAGAAGAGTCTTTCTCCTGGTAACACTTCAAACTAACTGGAAAGTCTTCTTTTAATTGTGCTGTCAAAGACATTAATGTTGATGCTCAGTGAGGCCTGTAAGGATATTTGAAATTGTTAAAACACATAATGGATGATATTACTGTGGCTACTTCAGTCTATGGTGAATGAATGATGTGTGAGCACTGCCTGGCTATGAAAAGTCTTTACAGACAGTGTTGTGCTGGGGAAAAAAATCCAGTGGATTAATATCTGATCTAACTCTTGACAAAGGGCTACTTTTTTACATTACTTAAATGCTGAAATAACCTCATTTTCAGTCATTTTGTCAAAGCAGCTTTGCATATACTCTGCACATGCATTAGTCGGAGAGCAGAACAGCACCAGGCTTTGTAGGTATTAGCCTGAAGGGTGCAGGCACTGCTCTATTAATGTGAGGAAAATAATAAAATAATAATAATAAAAATCCAGATCATCTATATATCAAACATCTTGATATAGAATGTTATGTTGACTGAGGCTGGCTAAAGATTTAGTAAATCCATGTGACTCATGGATCGCTGAAATTGCGTCCTCCCCCTTTCCCCTGTAAAGCGCCGCACCACAACAGGCATTATTGCATGCCAAAAAAAAGGACTGGAGTAAATATACTGGTGTTGAGTCACAGCTAACCCAAAACACAACCATTTTTTTTTCCTGTAGCTTGAGGCCAAAGAAGAATGCATGACCTGATCTGAGCCCTCTTCATTTATTTGACTATCAAAGTGGCTAACAGTATCATAACCACTGCAGAGGCCACTCGAGCTGTTATCCTGTGAGCATTTACACAAGAAAGACTGACTGAAATGGAAATGCAATAGATGAAGGCTAGAGATGGATGTGTTAGCGAGTCCATGGCCATCTATTAGATTATCATCAAACACAGATGCAGTCAAACCAAATGCCTCAGCACTGCCATCTCTGCACAGGTGTCTTATTAGTACTCCTGGCAGTCATCATCATTACCAACTGATTAACTGTTGTCACTGTACACTTTGTCCCTTTCCTTTCAGATTATATTTTCCAAGCAAGGAACATTTTCAGTTCTGCTCAATTTATTACAAAAAAAAAGATGGGTTCTTTAAAGGAGCAATATGAAGCTACCCTCATCATGATATGCTATAATTATACATATTTTTGGCTTAGAGGGTAATTAAATCAGTGTAGGAGCAGAGTAAGGAATCATTATGTTTTGAACTAGCAATTATATCATCAGTCAATTTGGACGTTGGACTGTAGAGCTGATCCATGACTCCATCAGTGACAGGATATTACTACAAATTGTGATGATGTAAACACAGCAGTCACCTCCATGACTTGCACCACAGAGCTGCATAATGAATGAACGTCAGCTGATCTCCTGATCCCCAGCTATGTCACTGAGACACATCTTGAAAATAAGGATGTTCAGTCCAATTTCTCCTCGTTGGCATTCCAATTCTCTTCAAGTGTTGAGTCAGTCACTGCGGTCATGTAGCTTACCCAGCAGCAGATGCTCATAGGACTTGATTTTTGTACTTCTTTGACTACACTTTACATCGGCTCTCCAGCCCATCTAGTGGTGTAGTGTAGTTTTACACAAATGTCTGCATCTAACTGGTTAGCATGCATTTTTTTAGACTTGCAATGTAACAAAAAATAGCTCATTAATCGATGCTCCTCTTAACTAATGATTGTGTAAATGATGGATGAGGTAATAACTAGATAAATAATGTATTAACATTAGTTTGGCCTGTGTTCCATCCCCTAACATGGAGGAGGGGGGGCGGGGGGGGGAATGTAATTTAATTTAATTTAGCCTAATTTAATTTCAAATATTTGTGATTATATATAATCAGTGCCCACACAATACATTTGCCAATAATGCATGATTTACATATGAGTAGATACTAAACTTTATGTTGGTATAGTATGAAGTCAAATAAGTGTGTTTTTAAATCCCCTTTCCGGCTCTGTGATTGGCTGTCTTGGTGAACAAGAGGCCCCGATGTTCAGACGTTCAACATCTGGGAGAAAAGTGAGCCTTTCTGGGCTGTGCGCAGGCCATCTAAACTTCACCTTATAGGCCAATTGGAGACGCAATCATTCTGCTTTCGCTTTGTGATTGGTCGAACTGCCTGTCAAACTACTTGCCATGGGCGTGACGAGAGCGGCTGGCGAAGTGTTGTGATTTCAGTGTGACTGGCTCCAGTCCTGTCACAGCAGCGGTGAGGGGCGCCTTTTCGCTGCGCTGGCGCTCTGGGAATACTAACTAAGCATTCAGCAAAACTAATAGAGACAATTTCTTTTCGTATTGTTATTTTTTTTGTTTTGTACTGCTTCTTCTGTGCGACTGCAACACAACGGCGTGTATTGTTGTTTGACAGTGGAAGTACGACGCGAACAATAAGGTAAGAAGAAGTGGTTCGCTTGCTGCTTGGAGACTGGAGCGATGCGGCTGCAGCAGCTGTGCTTACTTTGCTCATTAGTGAGTCTGATGCTCTTAAGTTACTGCACAGAACAAATGTTGTCTTATCTCGTGAGACGCTTTAATATCTTAAAACACAATTTTTTGACATGTTTTACGAGCCCGAAGTATCGTTCTAAGTTGAATGTGCTGCTCGTCTGTTTTTCTCGGCTCCGTTTCGAAGTCATTGCATTTTTTTTGACATTACAAGCTTGTATAAAGGGGGGTTAAGAAACCTTCCGTATTCGTTCAAATGAAACCCAAGAACATGTTTTCACTAAGTCGTTAGCAACTTACCATGAACGCAGATAAGGCATATTGAGTGGCATTCTGCCTTATTGAATTTGCATAGCCTGCTGGATTTTTCTTTTTCGTCCAGCGGAAACAGGCTCAACTTGTTTACAAGGAGGGGGCAGCACATGAGGTAGAATTTACTAGCTGAAACCGTGAAGAAAATCGATGTGTGTTGGTGCAAGAGAAAACAGTTCGATTATATCTCACTTTGCAAAGATTTGACCTCCTAAATCAGTTTTGTCTTTATGCCAAACTCGCAGAGAAAACGATGAGCTCATTGTTCTAACAGGTTTCTGCCTCTGCACAGCTTCTATTGGACTTCAGAATTGCATACAACGCACAAAGATTGGAAACCTGTGTGTGTTTTTTCTGGGGGCTGGTGGTTATTTCTGTTGAAATAGATGCTGCTAGGGTCTGATCTTGAGCCTGTCTTCCCCCTGCAGAACTATAGGACTGATGATTTGTCTCAGCCTGTTGTGTATTAGCCATCTCATCTCTCTATGTGGGTGTTCAGTTTCAGCTGAGGCTAAGAGCATTTCAACAACAAATAAATCTCTAATAATGCACAAACACAGACGGACAACACTTTTTTTTGTTGTTGCCTATTGTACATTCCCCTCCTCTTCCTCCGTCTCCTGTGGTGCAAAAGTTTTGGAGACGATCTTTAAAAATACATGCTCAGCTTAAGGGTTTATAATATTGCCTTTTATTCAACATCACAGGTAACGTGTGCTCAGTCAGAATGTGCATTTTGTTCTGGCTGTTTGGAGAGGATCATGCACTCTTTCCTTGAAGCAGTCATATGTTTAAGTGGAGACAGTGTGGTCGGATCTTGTGATTTTTTTATTTATTTATTTATTTTTGTTGTTGCCCCCCCCACCTCCTCTCAGCTGCTGCAGTGATATCATAGGATGGGGGGGCCTCTAATGGCTTGCAGTTTCCTACCGCAGTTGTACAGTGACTTGGCACTCTGCTGCTCAGAGGACATTACCGTGTGGTTTCAGGTTATTTTATTTGACATGTTACAAAGAGGAGAGGTTGCCTCTGCTGCCGTATAGGATAGTGTGATGCTCCTGTGCAGCACACCCAATGCCTCTGCTGTACTGTGCATATGAATCCACTACTCAACCTTCGTTTGTGGCAGTCACCCACGCTCACAATCAGCCAACTGTACTTATTTTTTTCCCCCCCCCTCCTCTTTTACACATTAGGAAAGTCACATTCTGCTGACGGCTGCGTTAGAGTCGTAAATGTGAGTGAGAAAGCAGAGCATTCATTTCCTCGTCACCGTTGAAAATTGCCTACTCTTCGTCCGGCTCTCATTTTCAGGCCCTGATAGGTCTGTTGCTCAGTTAGCATGGTTAATGGTGCATTTAGCCCAGTGTGTAATTTTATTTCCGATTTCCATTTCGGAGCTTGCTTTTAGTTTGAAATGACAAGAGGCCCCGGCGGAGGGGCCCTGTGTGTGCAGATGGCATCTTCCTAATGGTCCTCAGGGTAATGATGGTTGAAATAGGCTCCTAACCAGGGGCTGAGGACTGTGGCCCTTGGGGGGACATTCAGCAAACCTATTTCCATTTTCTTCATCAAGATAAAGTACTCAATATTGGAACATAGCGATATATAGTGTTCAGGCACACACAGTTAATGTGCAGTTTGGAATGGTCAGAGTGTGGGGGGGAAAAAGCTGCATTTCAGATGAAAAAACTTTACAATAAATCTGGAGGCGGACTCGGAAGTTGCTGAATTGCAGCGCTTATGCTCATTTCCTCTCTATTTTCAGCTCAGTACAACTTGAGAGCATTGAATTATATATTTTGGGCTATTGTTGTGACATCTCAACAACGGTGATTTGTCTGAAGTGCCTCAGACCTCAAGCCCATGTGCGACTGCCGCTGTCTAAAGAATGGGTCTTAAAGCAGGCCTGTGCTTCAGGAAGCAACAGTTAATCTCTGCTCTTCATCCGCAACATATGGGACTTTGTTTGGCCCTGCACCTGAGAGAGGCACTGGTCTGTGGCACCTCATATTTCATTTTGATAATGGCTGGTTACCCATGGCAACTGTGCAGCAAGTGCAAGCCTTACTTCTTGAAGGGCATGGTGGGGAAAATGAGGAAAGAGGGTGGCTTCTAGTGATGTGAGCTCCAAGGCTGTGTCCCGTCATCCTCAACACTCCCCACCCCACACACACACATTCCTACCGTTACCTGGCTGGTTGCATTGTGTCCAGTGAAGGGTGTGGGACCCCTGGGGAGTGAATTATTACCTGTCAGCCCCACAGGCTCCATGTCATCCATAATCCAGGGCTGACACAGCACAGGCCGGTCCAGGCTATCTGCTGAGACCACCGGGCCTTGGCCTCCAGATCTGGCCCCGTTTGGCCAGAGCTGCTAGGAAATCACATTAGCATGTTGCGTCAAGCGTTACAAATGCACAGGTTAGGAGCAGCAGGCGGATAAGCCTAGCACATTCTGCAGCACAGCAAGTGGGTCCTCCATCACTGTTCTGACTGAATGTAGCTTTTCAGCAACTCTACCAACTGAGCAGAAAGAACTTCTTTATTGTGCAGGTTTTTGCTGATTCAGTTCACTGTATCTCCCAGGTTTATTGGCTTTGTATGTTTTTTTTTTAAAGTTCATTTACAGATTGCCTGTGGCTCAGACATAATATATACTGCTTCTTTCAGTTGCATCTGTTTTTGCTGCCAGCTGAAAGTAAAGGTGAATGCAGTGTTCACTGCTCCAATCATCAACTATTAGATTTGAATCCTTGGCAAAATCCTTGTCATTTCTTTTGATTCCGAAAACAAGCGTGCAGTTGCATCCCTCCTGTGGTCCTGGTGCGGTTAGCGTTGGTTTGGAAATTATAGCCAAGCTGATGAGTGTGTAAATTTTGGGAGGAAAACCTTAGAGTTCAGTGAAAGGCTAGAGGGAAGAAGAAGAAAAAGATGGCAGGAGGCGGCAGACCACAAACTGGACAAGTGACAGGCCTCAGCCCGTCCATCCAGACTCGCTGTCTTCCTGTGGTTTTGTCGAGCTTTTCTCCAGAAACATTAACCCCTTGTCGAACATGGTCATGGGCCCCGCTTGCCAACCCGCCACAAGCAGCGCGGCAGGAACACTAGATGACTGTCTGGTTACGCTTCATGAAGCACAGTGGATATAGTCCAGCAATTAGAGGGGGGATATAACCTGCAGCTCGCAATGTCAGCAAATAGACACAGATTTATGTTTTTAAGGTCTTATTGCCCAAGAAAGAACCTTTGTTACAAATTAAAACCACAGCTGCTGTATATTTTTGAAGACTTTTATTCTCTGTTTGATTTCTATGTAAAGTCATGCACTGGGGTTTGTTAGTTTTCTTTGTGTTTTTTTTTTTTTTTTTAAAGTGCTTGAATTACAGTAATGCTTGTCTTCCTCACTCCTGTATAGGTTACCCTTTAGATGACAGACTACCCCTATCTCTCAGATACCACAGACACACATACAGAGTTTGTGCAACAAAGGTCTAAGGCTACCCACAGGGTACCATGAAAGCTGCATCCACAACGAGAAAGATTTGTGTTGAAAGGAAAGAAAATGAATCATCCCCCTCCCCAGCCAAAAATAAAAAAGAATCGCGTGTCATTGTTGGTGTATATTTCATGTGAGGAAGCAGCTAAAGCAGCTTCATATGTGCTTGGATTTACATGGATTTCATGCATTATTAGTCAATGACTAAGCACTAAGACCTTCCACCACATCTCACCACTGACATCCTTCATAATCCAGTTTATTTATAAAAATCCCAGAACTCAATAGCACAATATTAACTCCCCAAAGAATAACATAACACAGACGTCCCTACAGAGACTCACACAGCAAGACGACCTTGCATCTAATTCTGCCACCATTCTCCTCCGGTCTGTGTTTAATGGTAGGAAGCGACTCAAATAAGGAAACAAGTGTCTCTGTAAATAGCCTCTGGCCATACATACCAGCTATTGATTGTTGTACTCTTAGCTGGGTGGGCAGAGGGGATGGTAAAAGTGCAGTGGTTTGTTGCTCTAAATGATCTCTTAATCACTTCATAATGTGGGCAGACCTCCAGCATCATTGATTAGCCAGTCAGGCTTAACATGGAGCAAATTAGACTTCCCAGTCTCCTGTTCTCCTTGCAGAGAGCATGGAAATTAGAGGCTAGTGTGGAAGTTTATCAAAACTTTTTTTGTAA
>JAVQJX010146980.1:0-13809 GCA_036025115.1 Ambassis agassizii
GGGAACATTAATGCATTTATATATATATATATAATGCATATATAATGAGATTATTCATATAACATGAGCTTTGGAGGGGTAAGAGTCTCTAATGGGAAGGGTGGTTCAAGGTCATGAAAGTACAATGGAGAGGAGTGAGGTGGGGGAAGTTAAGTCCTACCAACCTTCCGCTTTAGGAAGTTCTGGCCAGAGAAAGTTTAAGAGAGAAAAGTAGAATAAAGAAGAATTTAACACAGGAAACCACAGCACAAATCAGATTACAAAGAAGAGGCTGGATATAGAAAACATGCTGTTAATAAATAAAATCAACCAAAATCCAGGGGAGATTCTGCTCTGAATTAGAATACCTTGAAAATGTGCAATACAGTCTATAGTCAGCACTATTGGTGTGGGACACTTCTGTAAACATCTATAAACAAATCATGAAAAGAGGCAGGTGGCCACAAAAGGCATGGTTATGGATTGAATATTTACACACCTTCCAGTAGCTGAGAACTGACATTCACAAACTCCACCTTCTTCCTCAGATAGCGCTGGTTCAGCTTCCAGATGCAAGAAATAAAGGAGTTCTTTTCAGCTGTGCTGCTAGCCAACCACCGATAAATCTTCTCAAAGTGAAGGTCGAATTCAGGATTTTCCTAAACCACAAGAATAAAACAGATGAAACACTGAGATAAAGATACATTTTATAAAAGGAGAACATTTAACAACACATGAGTTCTCTGACCTTGCTTGCATCTTTAGCATCAACTTGGGTCAGATCTCGGAGCTCCCAGGTCTGCTGTCGCTTGTAAAAGTCCCCTTTGTCAGACTTCTTTACTTTAACCACTTTAACCTGGACAGGCCTCTCTGTGGTAACTGAAATAAAAGGAAGATTGCATAACCATTTATTAACTATAGTTATCATTTAGAGCTCTTACTGTGGTTACCTGTAGCACACAAGAAGCAGTTCTTCTTTTTCTTTCCTGCCTTGCAGACATTAACGATACCGAGGAGACGCTCATCGTTGGGAGTGAAGATGTCCCTCTGCAGAGCATGCTTGATGGCTGTCATGCTGGAAACTGTCACACAAAATAAAAGGAGCTTATTGCTGGAACCATAAGATACCTGAATAATATATGCATACACATTTTATTGACATTTCATTCTGGCCGAATATATGGAGTTCATTCCATATATTCAGCTACAGCGAATCATTTTCTACATGAAGATTATTTACAATCATTATCACACAAGAAAGTGCTAAGTATAAACTCCTGTAATAAAAGCTTGATGTCCTGTTTGTTAGCTTAGCGGCTGCTAGCTCGACAGAGCTAACGGCTGTTAGCATTAACTACGCTAGAGGAGGAAAGACAACCAGCACGAACACAATCATGAAATAACAAACAAAGCCTCCATCAGTTACACTAAAAGTTTTTTTTTATCTGTGTATTAAAAGAGGTACATATCATATTTAGCCGTTACCTTGTTATCATCAGCCCTTCAAAGCACCGCCCTCCCACTTCCTGGTTCTCCGGCTGATCTGTCATGTGACTGTGACGACTTCAACATGCACACACCCACCATCACAGACGGGATACCCAAAACCAGTGTGCAGGCACTCTACCCAAAACTACTTCTACAAGCTGTCGTTTACAGAACATCTGTATATACAAGGGGGTCCAGACCTCTGTATTTTTTTCTTTTCTGGATATAACAAGTCATGTAATAATTACTCTGATTAGGTGCTGCAAAGATCTTCTCTAACAACAGTGCCCCACCTTTTTCTGATCGTGTCATTGCATTTGTACTGTATGTAGGAGGGTAAATGATCAGAGGAGTGAGAACTCTAGCCATTAATAGTACCTTAATAAGAGCTACACAGACATGCATGTACCGTGTGCAACACAGAACCAGACTGATGATGAACTTTCTTCACAAAAGACATTTACAATATTAACCTATTACAATAAAAACTTGAATAGGAAGAAAAACAAGAGGGTATTCTACATTTAAAATACTGATGTGTCTGGAACATATAGTGTTTGTGTGATGGCTTTGTTTCATTTTTTGTATTTTTGTTTCAACTGATTAAACCCACTTCTACATGTTTAAACAGTCACAGGGGTGAATATTGATCAATTTTTGGATCATGTTGATTTTTTAATTAGTGAAAATAACAGCAGTACAATCAGAATGCTGCTTTGCTGTGTTCTATTGTGACACATCACAGCAGTGAGTGTGTGTCACACAGACGCACACAGAGCTGCAGAGAGTTCTAAAACTCATTCCAGCTTCAGCCTTCAGACAGGTAAGACCACTTTTCAGCTGATCAAACTTTCTGAGTTTCTGAGTACATTTTCTTTGCTGTCTGCTTTGTTTCTTTTCTTACCTTTGTGTTCCATGTATGCGAACAGTTTTTATAGTTTTTTCATGGCTGCTGTTGAAGTTTTTCTGATCTGGTTTTGCAGTTTTTTTAAATGAATGGTACAAACGTGGTTCAAACTTAATGTTTCCTCTGCTTTTCATTTCAGCCAAAGCTGGGAGCTGACACATGGAGAGGAGACACAGAAACACAGAGGTCAGATGCAACAATCATACTAAGACACCACAGTCCTGACACAAGAGCCTCATATTCACTTAGCACTGAGTGAGGTGGTCCCATCAGTGTAAATTCTGCATCCATCAGGTCATCATCAGCCTCCTCAGAGCTTTACTGTCCTCATCTAACCCAGTAAAACCTATTTAATACGGTTTTATTAAGGGGCAGGCATGCAGGCTGTTAACCAGTGAGTCCCCCTGTAACCTTGGGACGACCTAAGACAGGTGTAGCCATGAACCCGAATGCCATTGTGAGCAGCCACTGTGAGTGACTTTGTGAGGCTGCGTTGATGTGTTTTTGCACAACGTGCATGAGCACTGACAACTGTACAGATGGTAACATTTAAAAACAGTCTACATGAGGGAGAAGTGTCTGGTGTTTTTGTATGACCTGCCGGAACATGTGACACAGCTCTCTCTGTAGATGACCATCTGGAAACAGATTCAGCTTATCTGAACAGGGCTTTTATGGCAGCGGGTATGGCTCGCCTATGACGGGTGCGTTCCCTCCCTGACCACCAGGATGACCTAAGATTACTCACCTGAAGTTTCCACTGTTGGCAGGAACAGTTTGTGTGCAGTTGTTGTGTTTTTGTACGGCATGCTGGAAGATGAGACACAGCTCAGTTTGTAAATTATTATACGGAAACAGGTTTGGGTTAGATGAGCAGGCTGGTGTGGCAGAGTGGTTCGTCTATGACGGGTAAGCTCCCTCCTCTGGGGACGACCGAAGACAAGCACAGCCACGATTACTCAGCCTGTTGTTGCCGCTGTTAGAAGGGACAGTCTGCAACATAACATGTAGAGTAGAATGAAGAGGAATGATGTGACATGATGAGGTAGTTTTATACTGACACACATGGGGCCAGGAAACAGTAAAATGCTCAGGTGTGTGTGTTAATAAATGGTTGTGCGCTGCCTCAGTGCCAGGCGGCTCCGTTCAGGTGTCAGCACAGAATGGAGGTCTCATCATGGAGTCATCAATTGCAGTAGCTCCTCAAAAAGCTCAACCCAGTCCATCCTGTAGAAGTGTCCATCAGACTGATGGGGAAGGCGAAGCCAATTGGACAGCGTGCCACAGCGTGGTAGATCCCTGCGGCTGATAATTCAGCATAAATGCAATGAGTCCCACTAAAGTCAACACAAAAAACACACTGCACACACACATATAGCGTTAGTGCACACACTAGTCTTACTTTACCACACATTAGTTAGCTTACATTAGTTAGCATTAGCATTAGGATAGGCGTGTGCAGTCGAAATGAACTGGCGACCAATTGGCTTGTATCCTGTTGTGGACGGGGGCTCATTGTGCGTATGACGATGTCAGAATTCAGTGTTCGGTTGACATCATGGTTTGGAGACTGTTGTTAGCTTATGGAGGGTGAGGGGTTAGATATTTAGCGGCAGGATTCAGACAGGATAGGCATCGTTACAAACTGTGATGTGAGCTGAACACATCGGATTCTGACCAAATTTGAATTTTTAATTAGTTGTTTGTTCTAATTAGTTATTAGTAGTAGTAGTAGTATGAATTCGTATCCTGCTTTTTACTCTACTACTCTGCTTAGATTAGTTTAGCTTAGCCTAACTGAACTTAGCTTAGCTTAGCTTAGAATAATCACATCATAGCACAGAATCAGCAGTGATGAAAGTTCTTCCATGTCTGTATGCTAATGTTAATTCAAAACTAGTCAGAACTCTTTATTGTAGGCTGGATTTTTGTCTTTTTTGGTCAGGTCTAGTCTTGACCTTAGTTGAGGAGGCCGAGCCTTTAACCATCAGCTCTCCTTTGAGTCTCCTTTGGGTGCTGGTAGACGAGCTGGGTAGACGGGGTCTCAGTGGTTCCTGAGAAGACTTTGATCATGCTGTGATGTGCTGTGATGTATTATTTGCTCACTGATTGAACGCAGTGGCAGAGTAAAGAGCAGGTTTTCATTGTCATACACAAATTGTTTGTTGTTTTTGGGGTAGAACGGGCCTGACAGCGCGGAAATGCAGCTCTGTGTCCTGGAGGGCACCGGGGTTCCATCTGAAGAGACACAGAGCGGCTCTGCGAAGTCGTTTCCGTTGTCTCTGGCGATCAGAGGTTGCAGCCAATGGTTGCAAGTCTGACGGTGTGAGACCAGGGCTGGTCTGAATTGACACAGGATGAAGCAAACCACTCCAGCTGAATGGCGGTGCCCAGAACCGAAATGGAGAGATGCAGCAGTCTCCAAACTTCATCCAAGCAGGATGGACTGGGGGGCTGGAGGAGCTGCAAAAAACCCGCCTGGCCTTCAGCAGTTTTCTGAGTGTTAATCTCAAGATCCAGCTCCATTTCTTGGAGCTTTCTCTTTTTTGTTAATGTTAACATCTGCCAGCTCTCTGTCTCTCCAGGTGCTTTGCATAAAGGGTTCTGACAGCTTGAAGTAAAATAAATGTCATTTAGCACAGCAGGATTTGTGCATAATGTAGATTTACTTTAGCCAATACTCACAATGTTTCCAGGCCTATTAGGAGACTGTGCAGCATCCGGGTCCTGTTACACATTTTCTATTAGCACCACATCACTGACTTCATATCCTTAAGATTTCCTTAAGATTTCACAGAACATACCAAGCCTGTGATTTCAATACAATGTACTAACTGGATCATCTTCTGGTGGCTCCAAAAGTGTAATTGTGTTCCCAGACACTACAAGGAAATCCAAAGTCAGACACTATTATATTTGATTGTGTTCCATGTGCAGTACTTTATGTACCTTGTATGAAGCGGACAGTTTCTGTGGCTGGGACACAGTCAGTGATTGTCCCTCCCTGTTCCCCTCCATCACTGGCCTCCCTTTATTTAAATGGAGTGCCAGTTCCTCTGCTGGAGTCACATCCTGGCTTGATGGTTCGCCCCCTGTGCCAGTTCTATAGGCTTTTTCTTTAACTGCTACAAATCATACAGACATTGAACATATCAGCAGACACCTAATCTATTCACCTCATTTGTTCACTGTTATCTAATTTAAAGTCACTTACCAGCCTGCAAATGTTTAATTTAAAAAAAAATAATTTTTACTTGCTGCCAGGTCCTTTTATGGCCAGACAGGTTTGTTCTCTATGAAGGATAGAAAGATGAAATAGATAAAAACGACATGCACCTGCTTGTCGCTCTTGAAGTATATAACAGTTAGTGGATTTGAAAAGTAGCTCCTTTAATTGTAGCCTCATTATGACAGTTCCAGTGGAGCACTGCTTATTAATTGTACAGTTTTTGACTACGCATTGAGCCGGTCCACTATTGTCTGCCAGGCTTTCTCGCGTTCTTTAATTATGGCATTAGTATTGCCTTTTTTTCTTATAATATCCTTAACTTCGTCATAGAACTCCATCAGGAGCTGTTGTTCAGCGGCCCTTAAGTAGGACGCTCGACTTTTATCCATTTTCCCATCGGTGATTCTGTAAGCGATCGCGAGGTCTGTTTAAGTATGCCGTGAACACGCACTTATCCCAACTACCTTCACCTGGCTTAACATAGCCGCACCTTTTCATCCTGGCTCAGCAAACATGCAACCAATTAAGCCAGGATACGCTGAGCAAGCTAGGTCAAGCTGGGCTTGCTTAATTATCCTGGATTCTAGTTTCATGCAATACCCCTCTGAGTTCCTGAAGAAAAGTCAAAAAGAGAGACATTCTGAATCACACAATAAGCCCTCAAGTTAGTCTATAGTCTGAAGCAGGTTGATTTCAGTTTTCTGTCTCAGCTGATTTATATCGTCTGTTATGAAGCGGCCTTCTAGGGTCGCTGGGGTTGGGTTCTAGGGATTGTTTTTGCATTTTCTTGTGTTTCCCTGTTTCCCCCCTTGTATGCACGCTGGGTTTGCCATTGGAGGGTGGAGCTGAGAGCCAGAGCCAGCAGCCTGATAATCATCATCACCCAACTCAGCTGTGTAATCACTCTCACCTGTTCCCCTCACCTGCTCCTCACTGTAATCAGCACACACCTACAAATCCTGTCATCACTCTCCCCTCCCTGCCAGTCCTTCAACACTGCCCAGCCCAGCTCCATGTCACTCTGCCGCTCTCCCTGTGACTCTCCCGTTGGATTCCCGTGTTTGGCTCTGGCTCCATCCAACCGTCCTGGCTACCCAGCGTGCCTGCAACCTCCTCGACTCCCTCGCTCCTGTGTAATCTTCCCTGTGTTCCTCCGCTTTTGGACAGTCACTACCGCTGTTTTGGCGGCCTCCTTGTGTTGTGAACTCTGCCCGTTTGGCTTTTTGTGTTTTTTGTTAGTAATAAATCCCCGGAAACCTGCATTTGAGTCCTCCATTTTTCCTGCGCATCATAACACAGTCATTGTTATAGTTGCATCACCATCTCCTTCACCTGTCTGCATGGTGATGCAACTATCAGGTTCCTTTCTGTTTTAATAGCAGGCCGATTAATAATGCAGATACATGCTTGCAAACAATGAATACAAAACAGAACCACACCTAACTAACTTTTTAATTGTGTATTTGAGGCAACTTACTTTGAAAGGTGCTGTCAAATACTAATATACTACTAAATACTATACTCGTATACACTATTACTATACTTGTATAAACTAGTATATGCTGGTACTTTTCCGTCAGTTTTTCTGTTGTCATTTTCACATGTAACCACAACAAGAAACAAGAAACAAGAAACAACTTTGGAAGTGCCTCTACCTGAAAGTGTTTTTTCTACTTAAAAGTGTCTCCTTCTCCAATCTGTCTTCTTCTTCTTCTTCTTTTTGTTTTTTTAAAATCAAATACCTTCTTTAGTTAAAATTACTCTTACATGTTCTGCAAGAGTTTGAAGCAAGGCTGCTGGACTTGTTTGACATCATGTGTATTGACTTGGATAATGTTACAAAGTGAACCTATAAAGCAAATGTAAGAGGGCAGCATCTGGATTGTTGTTTAAAGTAAAATGTCTTCTTTCAATACAAGAAGTTGGATCTGTCTTTCATGATTTCATCAAAGCCTATGTAATCCAGTACTGTGTTGATACAGTAGTGTCGGCCTTAGAACATCAAAACATTGATCAAAGCCCTAACATGGCATTTCTCATCTTCTTTCTCTCCACACTGGCCTGCATGGATCACTGAGTACAGAAAACAAGGAAACAAGCTTGAGGTGCTGTGAACCACTGAGTCACCCATGTCCCAGAGGAAGTTTACTCATGAGAGTGGAGTCAGACTACATGACCTCACTTTACTCTGATGCCAATAATTCTGCTGAAATGTGAGGACACACTGACCCTTAGTGGTGTTACCTGAATAGTACAGCCAGAATGGAACTCATTAGAAAATGTTGAAGATGACAAGGAACAAAAGGGAATCTCATCCTCCATTTGATGCTGCTTTTGTTGTTTTGTTGGGCTGCTGAATGAAATCATTAGACAGCCATCTGGCATGGTCTGGTATGGGTAACCAAATACCACTGACATCTGGGCTTTTTTTCAACAGACAACAACAACAACAACAAATACTTGAAAACGTCACACATGCTGTCCTCACATCACAATTTGAAACAATACATCTTTATACTGAAGTCACAGTGTGTAATAACACAACAAACACAACACCTGAAACAATTTACATTCATTGGCTGATCAAAAAACAGCTTTAAATGGGGAAAAGATCTAAAACTCTGTGCAACATGAATGCAACTAGAAACAACACAGGTCACATTTTTACTACTACTTTCAGCCACTTAATCATTAGAGCAGTTTATTACAGTAATGTTACTAATTTTAAAGGAATATAAAATAAATTGTCTAATATTTTGTAACATACTCTTTGTTACTGGCAAAAATGCTAACTAATAACATTACAATTAAAATTTCATTACTTTGCCAGCCTTTGGTGTGTGTGTGCAGATGTGGCCACAAGAGGGCTCTCAAGTCACACAAATGGTGAATTACCATTCCTTAAACACGGCATGGTCTGTTTTTAATGTATAAACTGGATATTTTATGAGGACTCATTGGAATAGCACTGACAATTCTTGAACTACCATTCTCTACTCTTCAGAAGATGGGTTTAGGATTTTTAAAGTAGGCCAAATCGAAACAAAAAGAATCCACTTTGTTGACTAGATGACATTTATAACCAACGATCCCATCTGCCTCCTTCTGCTCTAGCTTGGAGCTGATTTTTCTTCAAAATAGTGCTATTAGTAGCAGGGGCTCACTATGTGGGCTCACTACTTCTCTCCTCTCCAAAGTGTCTTTTATCTTGGCTCCCTCTGGTGTCTTTTTCCTCAGTAAGCTGCAGTCAGTTGAGTAAAAGACACTATTGGGAACAGAGAGAGAGAATGAGTAAAAATTCCCTCTGCTGCCTCTCATATAAAATACTCCCAAATCACAGTCAATGGCCAGCATGGATTATTATTAACCATTAGAGGATGTTGTCATCGGGAGAGAAAACGAGCAAAACAAGTGAGAGCAAAAGGGGGTGAGCAGGTGGGAGAGCAAGAGTGAGGATGGATGAATGAATGCTGTGTAGTCCCACTGGCAGCTTATACAAACAGACTGAATTACTTTCAGTGGCCGTGCTTTGCACAGCGATGCCTCTATGGACACATCTGTATGGGTGGGATGTTGTGTGACTATCAGGCAATTTAAACCTGTTTTGTTTAGAAGGCCATCTCTACAAGGAGTTTAGAAACAATTGTACCCATCTTGTCAGGCTTTACATGGATGAGAGAGTCACGTAAACATAAAAATGAAGAATCCAGGAGAGAGTAAAAGTTTTATCCCTTTTCACTTGGGCCTGATATCCAGCTGCTCAAATATGTAAAGCTAAAGGCATGCATACTTGTGTTTGTGTCAGACCATCTAATCCAGCTTATGTACACTGAGTCACAGTGTAGCACCGTGTTGGATGCAGGGATGGGTTAAGGGCACAGTGTCTACTAATACTTTTCAGCCTCTAAACCATGGAAACTATGCCCCCCCCCCCTTTAACTGTACTACAGTATAAACCAGACAAATGTATCAACAGAAAACTTTTCTCGTCAGCCTCCAAATGGAACGCTTTCTGTCTGATCCCATCCTGATAAGAACTAAAGCTGTTTACGAGATTTAGAGAAGAGCACGAGTAAGGCTGTGCAAGAGAAAGACAGAAAAACTGAGAATGTGAGAGGATTAAAAAAGAATAAGAGAAGGAGGAAGAGATATTCCTTTCCCAGAACTGCCAGAGTGGAACAACATAATCCCAGATTTTTATGGCTGTTGTTTTTCCTGAAAAAGCTCTTGGATTAAGAGAGGCTGTTGCATTCTAACGCCTGCTGGTTGTGCTCAGCAGGTTATAAACATGACCTCATGGCCCTGGTGCTCAGATGAACAGAGCTGCTGGGTTAATAGAAGTGCAAGGAAGGCCAAATGGGAGGAAAACCACAAATATTCCCAGTGATTTGGTCTTTTATGACAAATCACATCTGTAATCATTGTAATATTGGAATGAAAAATAAAAAGAACTGCCAGAATACCTTCTAAGGCAGTGCCATAAATGTCACCTTCACCACTGAATATTTTAAAAAGCCATGGAAACAAGACTTGTTACACCCTCTCTCATTGCACCACACAAGCTTTCCAGCTGGTGTGCATATCATCCTCCATGTATGGGTTAACTGACTCCAATCCACACATGGGACATCTGATAAGTTAAAGGATCATCACTGTGGGTGCTCTCCTTGTTCCAAAGTAACTCAGGCATAACAAGGTGCCATTGCACTACTGAACAAAACATTGAAGTGTTATATCTGCAGTTATGCTAACACTTAATGAAATGACTGTGTGCACATAATGTATACAGAGCTTTATAGTGAGTAGGTTTATTCAGCTAACATGACAATAGACTTGTGTTGCTTTCTAACTACTTTAAAAAAATGTTTGATAATAAGTTCACCATCAATTTAAAGCTAAAGTGCAGAATACTTGTCTCCCCCTTCTGGCAGCATGACTCATCACCATGACAGTCATCCTAAGTTAGAGAGAAGATTGATTAGTTCAGCCATGCGGCAACTTCCACGGCTCAGCCTTGGAGAGCCAATGGGGAAGTGATTCTTTTTTTTATAACACACTTGTTTTAATTATATTATAAAATTATGCATAATTATGAGCATTAGAACTTTCAGTGACAGGCATGTGCTGCGATCTGCTGCTTGCCTTGGCTCCACTTTTGCTCCATGTCATTGGAGTTTGGCCGACCGTGACACTAGAAACATGGCCATGGTTGAAGTGTCCTGAAGCCTCCCACCAAGCCTGAAAAACACATCAGAAACAAACAAGTGACGTCACGGAAGCCTCGTCCATAGTTTTATCATAGTTATCAGCATCAGTGTTGTGTTTGTAATAAGATACAATAACACGCTTGCTGAGATGAGTTTGTGTGGCTTTTCTTACTCAGAAAGTGTTGAATATAAACGAAAAATAGAATTTCACATACACTATACACTTAAATAAAGCATTGGAGCAATTTACGTACTGGTGCTGAGGCTTAATTAGTACTACATGAACATAACTGGAAAAAGCCTGAATGTAGCAGGCTCTGGAAAGTACATCAGTTTTTGGTTACACATAATTCCTGAGTATAAGACTGGTTAAATGAAACAGTGAGAAATGCTACAGAAATGTCACCCCATCTTAGATTTGTCCCAACACTGGTCACAGGACTGCCTTCTGTATGTAACAGTTTTATTTCAGCAGGGGACAGCCTGTTCTTGCAGAGGTATCCCTGTTGCATTTCTGTTCTGTCTGCGTTAGTGAACAGGATGACAAGGTGGCATAAAGAAGTGTCATTTTGAGAACAGAGGAGAGCACAGCATCAAATGCTGACACAATTCTCTTCCTCCTGAGAGATGGGCTACAATGTGAGTCCTATTTGTTTATCAAAGCAGCTGGATGTGAGGAAGTTGCAGTCTGGAGTATCCTTTAACCTGCATACAATACATGGGGTGAAATAGTGAGTTTACACTGGAAAAATTGGGAAACTTTGTAGTGAAGATTGTTGGCGTTTGGTCCTTCATTACCAATGGAAAGAGAAAATAAAATATCATCACATCCTCATGTGAAATGTTGACCCTGTTTTTGTTCCCAGATGCATTTTAGTGCACTTTTATTTTCAGAGCTGTTCTGTGAAATGTTTTGGTCTTTGATTGTTAAGCTCAGATTTTCTTATAGAAATTACTAAAATTGGTGGAGAACAAAAACAAACAAAAAAAAAGTAAAAAGGAGAAGAGTGTTTGGCTACTATTCAGCAAGTGCACAGACACATGATGTCCAGCTCTGCTGCTTGGTGGTACATTTCACATAAGATGATTTGTATTTACAGTTTGTTTCATTGGCCCCATGTGGTAGAAAAACAGACATTATCACTTTTCTTATCCTCCCTCAGCTTGTCTGGAGCACAGTGGCAATAGGTCATGCAGTGCATCACAGGAGTTCTTTTCTAACAGCAGCAACCTGCAGCTCTATGCAGGGGAGCTCCAGGTGCTGCCATAACGTCTATGAAATGTTGTCACTCACACTGTCATATTACTCCGGGGACTGAGGTTCAGCAGCCATCTTCAGTTACATGCATCTATTGGATCCTAGGAGAAAGGCACAACTGCAAAAAAGGCACAGAGCTGTATTTTTGACCTGTCACCAGAAGGTCTATCACTGTAAAAAGTGCAGGTGTGGAACAGAGCAAGAAGTGATAATAAAGTGTGAAGGCACACAGTTATTTCACATAAGTGCCCACTCTTATATCTCAATTCCCACTTTTTCTATAGCATTTTCATTATTTAGTCTCTGTTTTAATGAACAAGAAACATACGGCTGTACACTACACACACAAAAAATTATAAATTTCCTCATTGCCATACACACATAGCCAGGCACCATCAATTAATTAGTCTGTAAAACTATAGTTGTGAGATAGTATGACAATATTCTTTAGTGCAGTGTGGCAGTGATCAGTCTGGTCTGGGCTGGTGAGGTCCATGGACAGGGAGATTGCCTACATTCACCTGAAAGGCTCCTAAACTAATGGAAACATAAATTGCAATTACACTAATGAATGCACAATTATGCACACTACGTTCTATTTCTGCTAATAGATCCCCCTAAATCCAAGACTCTGGTCCTGAATGAATTACACTGAAAAGGGATCAGTATAAGGTGTGTCTTGAATGTCTGTAATGTAATTTTAATGGAGCTAACAGTAGTGTAGTTACCGCTAATGAGAGTCTCAAGTAAGACTCATCTAGCTTTCATGCTGCGATGCAAGGCCATCAATTAAGAATGAGGGCGGAGACTGGCCTTTCATGCTCATCACAGCTTTGAAGGAATTAGTCCGTTTGAACATTTACATCTTCCAGTGAAAGAGTGAAGCTGACAAGAGGAGAGGGAGAGAGAGAGAGAGAGAGTGGAGACGGTGTTGCACCCTGCTGCTATCTGACATAAAGTGTTCTCTGCTGAGGGCAGCTCTGTCTTTCAACTTAGCTCACAGTCTGTGATAAGTGATCTACTGTAACTTTTAACACCATCAGTTGTATTACTCTGAGTTCTAAGAAGTGTCGCTCCAGTAAGAAAAAGGTCTTCTCAGCAGTTTAAATTTAATCAGTGAAAGCACAAGAATTTCTAGATTTGAGGAACTGACTCTGACAGAAGAAACTAGTAACAAGTGTCTAGTTTCAACACTGACACACAATGAGACATACAGAGAGAGGGAAAGCTGCAAACATTAGCGAAGTGGGGGATAGCAAGAAGCTGCCATCAAAATGGATAACACAACAAGTAAAAAAAGCAGTGACTGCTACACCTTCCAGCTGCTGTCTTTCATATGCAAATAGTAAAATTACTGCCTGCCAAAGCAACACAGAAGAAAATGTGTGTTTTTGTATTTGTGTGTGTTTATTCCAAATGAAGCGAGGCACTCCGCACCCTGTGCCACATGGTATTGCTAATAAGAGTCATCTGGCATGGCTTTGAACCACGTGCACAACTGCATACTGTGTAAAAAGCTTTCATCTTCACCTTGTTGTTTTTTCAACATATAAAACTGTGTGGCAGTTGTATATATCTGATGTGACTGATACCAATATGTACTGATTATTGAGTCTGTGGTATTTATACTTGTAGCTTATGCTCTCCTAAGATCATCATCATATATGTAAAAAACATATTTAAGATTAAATTTATTATTTTACCAGTATCAACAGCTGTATGATAGTCTATTATAATTAAT
>JAVQJX010146986.1:0-12107 GCA_036025115.1 Ambassis agassizii
TACTCCACCAAGTTTGAGGTGGATCTTGCTATGTGTTTAAAAACTTAAAATCTTTTCTGTCCCAATTACAGCCATTAAGCTTTCCAGTGTTATCAGTGACTTTTCTTGAAGTCTTGAAGGCAATTTCATCATCAGTCACATTCAGTTTTGTAATTCAGCCATGACATGTTTTTAACTTGCCTAACTCCCCTGACTCAAAGCTTCAAACACTCCCTCTGTTACAGCAAAGGTCTTCGGCTGTATCAGTATGATCTCTCTCACTTTGACACACGCATACATACTCACTGTCCCTCACTCTCTGTCTCCATTGCTTCCTCTCCCTCCTTTGCTGTCCTGAGGGGGAGTCTTTGAAATGTAATCTGTGACCCTCTTTTATCTGTTAGGTGGGACGAGTGTACCCTCAGGCTGTCTACTTCCCAATCCGCACCCTTTACCTGACTCTAAAGATCGAGCAGAGGGAGCGCTACAAAAGTGGTGAGTAAACATTGCTGGCTGTAGAGTGGGACCTTTTGCACACTTTGTGGATTAAAAGCTTTTTTCAGCTGTTGATCATGCAGAATTATTATATTTTGAAGTATGTATTGTTGCAAAAGAGTTTCTCCAGCATATGGAATATGCTTTGTTTCCTCAGTATTACTCTGGGCAGTACTTCTTCTGTTTGTTTTCTCATAAGTTTGGTTCTCCTTCTTTTTCCACCACTTTTTCACCTAGATGCGTCTGGACAGCAGCAGCCCAGCTCAGTGGGGGCCCAGCCTCACTCAGGGGCCTCTGACCCTGGGCCCATCCGGGCCACTGCCCCAATGTGGCGTTGCAGCCGGATCATGCACATGCAGCGAGAGCTTCACCCCACCCTGCTCTCCTCCCTGGAGGGCATTGTGGACCAGATGGTGTGGTTCAGAGAGAACTGGCATGAAGAGGTGAGAAAAAGGAAGGTGCATGTCGGAATGTGTCGCTACGTGTGTGTTTTCATCAGGTCAGATGGTGAGAAAAACGTACAGCTGGCGGTGAGAAAGTTGATGTATGAAAACAAGCTGGAGTGAACATCTTGTGTGCCATGCAACCTGGTCAAACGGATGACGGCAGCTTTTATTTTCGTTTGGGTTATGAGAGAAGACCAAATCATTTTGATTGCGTCATCCCAACATACACACATCAGCCAATATACACCCAGCTAACTGTGTAATTGTTCAAACTGAACATGGTGCCCGTCTGTGGTGGAGGTGAAATATGGGAGATGGAGAGTGGTGGTAGGAGGACAGAAGACTGAGACAAGTGATGGATGGGCGCGGTAAGTGTGTAGGATAGGGCAAGGGATTTAGGGCTGAAAGTTTGTTGGTGTGTGTGTATCAGTGTGATTACCTGTGATGATTTGGGGCACTCCGCAGCAGCTGCAAGCTCTATGCTTCATTCCACTGGGCAAGCAGGGGCAAAGGTATGCTGCACCATCATCACCTTCTCTCTCCCCCTGTTGCTTTGGTCACTGAATGACTTCACATTGCTGTGTGTTTTTGCTGTTGCTCAGATGAATGCTCACAGAGACCTTTTTTTCACAGCAGACATTTGAACATGTCACGATACAAAAAGCACAGATGTGTTGAGGATGGTTGGTTTTCCACTTGGGGGAGGTGCATCTTCTGTGCATGTTGGTGTATTGTAAAGAGTAAAACGCTTCTCTGTGATTAAGGCCTTTGGAGGGAAAACATGCTCAACAAAAGACCCAGATGAAAGGGCTCTGATTAGATAAATAGGCTGTTGTAACTTCAGCATTTCCTTCCTCCTCCTCTCTACAGGTCTTAAGACAGCTACAGCAGGGCCTCGCTAAGTGCTACTCAGTCGCCTTTGAGAAGAGTGGCGCAGTGTCTGATGCCAAGATCACACCACACACGCTCAACTTCGTCAAGAAGCTGGTTAGCACCTTCGGTGTTGGCTTGGAGAATGTCTCCAATGTTTCCACCATGTTCTCCAGTGCTGCCTCTGAGTCACTCGCCCGCCGTGCCCAAGCCACAGCCCAGGACCCTGTTTTCCAGAAGATGAAGGGACAGTTCACCACAGGTTGGTTTGTTTTTAAAATATACTTAAATCTGGCTGTAGAAGAGAACCTGCAGTTTCCTGCAGTCAGCTTAACTCTTTTTATTACATGGGAATTTAAAGAGACAGAAGTTGAATAATACTTTTTGAGGCCTTTTGTGTTACCTTAAGTCTATTTGAAATGGAGGAGTGAGCTATCCTGCACCGTCTGGCCTTTGTAAGGATATATTGACACCCACACCACTCATATCAGTGCTGGAGCAGGCTGCACTGTTGGTTGGAGCAGCTGGAGCACTGGTGTTCTACAATGTAATTAAAGTGTCTGACATGATGATTGGATTTTAGGGATGGGATTTTGGCTGGTCAGAAATAGGTGTTTATATGTGTGTATGTCTGTCCTTTATTATACTGTGCGCACACACACACACACACACACACACACACATCCACAGTGGATTTGATTATACACAAGTCGGCAGCATTTCTAATCTGAGTTGGTGCAGCTCTGTGGTGGTGATCATTACACCTAGTCCAAGTTTCACAAAGTACAGGAGAATTATTTGCCTGAAAGACAGTAATTATGTATGACTATATGAACCGTATCTATCTTCAAATCAGTCACATTTTAAATTCAAAAGCCGCAGGAAAAAATCCTTCCTGCTTTTGTGCCATATGCTGATGTGACATCTGAGATCAGGATTTGGGAGACAATTCTCTGATCTACCCCCAGTTTTGGGTTTAGACACTTCAAAGAAAAAAAAAACAGTGATATTCATGTGTCAGCTTGTAAAGCAGTGAAAAGGCCCGCAGTAATATTTGCCTGTGTGTTCAGATTCATGACTATCCGTGGAATCCAACAGGACAGGTGCCAAGACCTCCAACTGAGACATTTTTCTGAACAATCTTTCCTCTGTTTTTGGAAGCCATGTGTTTATTTTCCATCATTACATAAGGATGTTGAACTTCAGTTCACTGGATTCGGTTTAAACAAGGGCTGTCTGCATCTCCCCCAAGTTTTCAGTGTTCAAATAAACCTTCTTTCACCTCTTTAGACTGACTGAAACACCTTCACTGTAAACAGACAGGTCCATTTTTTTGTTGCATTTCTGCACAACTCCTCCTGCCCTCTTCCCCCCTTTTCTGCTCTTCAATCTTACATGTGCATTCCCACATTCACTCATCCTGAAAGTGGCCTATGAAAGCCCTGAAAGGGCTAATGCTTTTGGCCCTGAGGTGGAGGTAAACAAGGCGAGCACAAGAAGGAAAGGAAGGAAATAGGAGGGGGAAGTGGTGAATATATTTGATAAAAGAGAGAAAATGGAGTGAAATGAAATGAGGAAAATGATAAAAAAAGAGAGACATTAAAACAGGTGTAATATCAAAAGTTGGGACCTGCACACAGAATCAACAACACAAACAAGAGTGAGCGCCTTGCTGATGAATCTTTCCAGATGTTTTGGTGCCAGCTGTCACCAGGGCTTCAACCTCACATGGTGTCTGCTGACCATCACTACGCAGCTGTCCCCACGGCGACGCAGGAGCGCGGCCGACAGAGACCGAAACCGCACAAGCCTTCCAGAGCGGAACAAACAGGGTTTACAGAGCTGCAAAGCAGCCAAGCTCCCATTCCCTGCACCACGTTAGTGGCTCGCTCGCTTTCACAGGGTTTGTGGGCCGGAAAATATGGGTTTATGTGTGCACATATAACATTTGGCAGCATGGAGGCATTCAAATGCAATTACAGAGAATGCTATTTGCATGAGTTACTGTTTTAGCAGTGGATCTGTTCCAGAGACTTTTGTCAGATTAGCTTTTTATGAAAAAAAATGGAAACTTTTCCTGGCTGTTTAATTCTGATGCTGTTGAAAAGTCATTTGTCATGTTAAAATTACATTTAATATGGTTAAAATGGAAGTCACTGTAATTCTACACAGTATACTGTACCTCTAGTCAGTGTTCATTCAGAAGCTTTAAATGTGAACTTTTTATTGTCAGAAATTCCATCCTTGTGCTGACCTCTGAAACACTCCGCTTCAGCTCACCTTAATAAAGTCGAATAGTCCATGTATGTGTGTGTGTGAGTCCAACTCACTCATACATACACACCGAGTCAAGACCAGGGCAGCACATGAGGGAATAATGGTTCTATATACAGAGGTGGCCAACCTCCCGAGTCTGGATCCATAATTTGGTGCAGCAGTGCAGATCCTCTGCTGTGGTCTGCCAAGCAGGCTGAGCAGGGCAGAATACCAGCCCCTCGTTTCTACAGCAGGTCATAGAGGAGTTTGGCTGCTTTCCACACTGCACTCTTTCTCTCAGAATCTCTTTCCCCCTGAGCAGGGGTCAAAGATCGGTCAGTTCAGGGGGGACTGAAAATAACTCGTCTGGTTTCACTGGCTGCATTTCACTTGTTACTCCTGGAGTTTTCGCTCAACAATGGACGTGCAGTTTTTCTGTTGGCGAGGTTTAAGCTTCCAAAAATAACAGAAATAAAATGTATCGGTACACTGAAAGTGACTGACAGATGTGCCAGTGTACAGTGTTTGTTAGTTTTACTAATGGATGTAAGGTTACAATGGTGCTTCATTTGCTGTCTCTCTGCTGCTGACAGCACTGTATCTATAGGATGTCCTCGTAACTACCTTGAACAGAGGTTACATTTTGGTTGGTAATTGTTCAAAAAAGTGATTAAAATATGGATGTATTGTGCAGCTGAGTCCAGATTGAAACAAGTAATATGATTTATATCTGATAAAGATGGAATGATATTACAGTATTGATTCATGGCTCAGAAAGCGTGTAGCATGCCTCGCTTTTTCTATTTGTAAGCATTATACACTTTTATGGTGCTGAATTGTTGTCGGGCTGCAATTTCTCAGGACTGTTTCAATTTTACCTCTGCTGTGGAGGCAGGTGAATTGCAGGCGGACGGATAGCGAAATAGGGCCACTCCGAAAAAGAACATTGGCTGTTTTAAAGGGCTTATTTAAAGTATTAGGAGGTCTCACTCTGGGAGAGATTGAACAGGTTTGAAATGGCAAGGCCTTGCAGTTTCATGGATTCATTATAACGGGGCAGCACAACAGGGTGGACTGAAATGGGAGATGCAGTTGTGTGTGTGCGTGCATGCATTCATGTTACAGAAATGTCCTGGGGGCTTCACTCTAAAATGGAAAACCTGCCTGGCTCACTTCCCCTCCTTCCGTTGTTATTGCTGCAGCTCATCACAATATGTTATGTGCAATATGAGTTGTGACTTGAAACAGGAATTTAATACTTTAAGACTCTCATTTTTATAGCTCTAATTTAATCAGCTCCCGGCCTTGGCCTGCGAGTTTTAAGTCGATAGAGCAAACGGTTCTCCTTGTGCTGCCATGAATTACTTATCTGTGATGTTCCCTTAAGCAAGGCACTGCACCACACTCCTAAAATGGAGTGGCCACCAGTGCAACACAATATTTATAATAGAAATTTCCCAAAAGTAACTCTGTGTATTCACGGCTGTCCCACATGAAAAACAAGGTGTTTTTGGTCCACTGTTTAAGTAAACACCCAGCCCTCATTGTCATTAATCTTCAGTAATTTCAGAGACTGTAATGTCATATAACCTTAAAATTTAATTTTAGCTTTAAGTGTCAATATGGATGTATTCAGCAAGTGTACATAGAATCCAAGTGGTATGTATGATTAGTAGTGGGGTTTAAGGTCGCACACATAAACGCATCTGGGGACCTCTACTACTGTTTTCAGTCTTGGCAGAGAGCAGGTCTACTGGAACAGTTGGGGGTTAGCATCTCGCTGAAGGGCATTTTTAGGATAGTTTATTAAAGAGAGTCAAATGTAACACACAGGCTGCCCCATGCAGACTTTCTCTGGATTTTATAGAAACACTTTAAAAGCTTACATCACTACTTTTTTCAGTTTTTAATGTCACATACACATACACACATCCCAGGTCATTGATAATACATGATTCTGGCCTTATTTCCTTGTTGAATCATCACAGAGGAGAAAGCAGGATGGCTGGCCGATGCTGAAAGCTAAATGAGAAAGTTTAAAGCAGTCCTTTAATGAGGTTTTTGCTGTAACACTTTCTTCTTCTCTCCTCCTCCTCTCACAGACTTTGACTTCAGCGTGCCAGGCTCCATGAAGCTTCACAATCTGATCTCCAAGCTGAAGAAGTGGATCAAGATCTTGGAGGCCAAGACCAAACAGCTGCCCAAGTTCTTCCTTATCGAAGAGAAGTGTCGCTTCCTCAGCAATTTCTCTGCACAAACAGCAGAAGTGGAGATTCCTGGTGAATTCCTCATGCCCAAACCTACGCATTACTACATTAAGATTGCCAGGTAAAGGTTTTGTTTTATATAAGGACAATTCAGATAGACAACACAACGTAGAATTTGACGTTACCACCTTTGTCTCACATTATTTATTACTTCTATTCTATTTCTCGGCACTTTCTGTCCAGGTTCATGCCCAGAGTGGAAATTGTTCAGAAACACAATACTGCCGCTCGCCGTCTCTATATCCGTGGTCACAATGGCAAAATCTATCCCTACCTTGTGATGAACGATGCCTGCCTGACGGAGTCACGTCGAGAGGAGAGGGTCCTGCAGCTCCTCCGCCTCCTCAACCCCTGTTTGGAGAAGAGAAAGGAGACCACCAAGAGGCACCTCTTCTTCACAGGTGTGACAAGGACTGTGTGCGTTTGTGTGTCTGTGTCATTGTGTGAGAAAGAAAATAAAAGAATAGTAGAAAAGGAAAACCTCCATCACAGATCTGGCCACAAACTGATAACTTTTTCAGTTTGCTTTCATTTCCTCTCTTGTTAGTGTTAATGTTAGTGGTTAGTCTCCACCCACATGTTTGCTCATTTATACACTTGATAGTTTGTTTAAGGGGGAAATGTGGATGGATTTACCTCCTTTGACCCTGCTTGTTGTTGATCGACGGCACTCCTTAAGCTCTTTCCCAACTCGGAAGTATTTTAGTTGTAGGTTTATATCTGCGGTTAACACTGTGGGAAAGCAGTTTGTTTGTGCAGCCAGATGTTTACATTTTCCGTATCACTGATGTGGCTGTTCTCAAACCACCTCCCCCTGCGCTCTCCTCGTCTCTTCACCTCCCTCCTCGTTTTGTCTCTCCAGTGCCCCGAGTGGTGGCAGTGTCGCCTCAGATGCGGCTGGTTGAGGACAACCCTTCATCTCTGTCACTGGTGGAAATCTACAAACAACGCTGTGCCAAGAAGGGCATCGAGCATGACAATCCCATCTCCCGATATTACGACCGTCTGGCTACTGTACAGGCCAGAGGCACACAGGCCAGCCACCAGGTATGGAGGCGGTCATAAAAAAAGACCTGAAATTTAACATCTACTGGTTTTTAAAATGGGAGAGTGATGAAGTGAAAAATGATTTTTGCGAGCTACTACATCAGTTGAAATAAAACCTGCGTTGTTTCCTGACTAACTCCAGGTTCTGAGGGACATCTTGAAAGAGGTGCAGGGCAACATGGTTCCTCGCAGCATGCTCAAGGAGTGGGCTCTGCACACATTCCCCAACGCCACAGACTACTGGACTTTCCGGAAGATGTTCACCATCCAGCTGGCCCTGATCGGTCTGGCTGAGTTCATGCTCCACCTCAACAGGCTTAACCCTGAGATGCTACAGATAGCACAGGTAGGAGGCAACAAACGAATATTTGTTGGACTTCCTGTCAAGGGCAAGTGGGATCCATTTGACAGGGCCTAATTCAATAGATATACACACTCATAGATGCATTAAGAGATCACCATTACCCTCTCCATATCAGGCTGTATGAATTACCATTCTCCCCCGTGACATTCACGCTAGTCCTATCAGTCAGCCAGCCGCTGTCAATGGGAAGGCTGTTTTGACAGAGCGTTATATTCAGTCCCTCTACTCAGCTATCAAAGACGTTTCAATTTTGAAGAGGCCGTGTTTGTGTGTATGTGCGCCTCAGTCCACACACATCTGTCTGCCGCTCGAGGTCCGCAGACAGCTTTCTCAAAGTCATTATTAAAGATGATTGTGTCAGTCGGCCACCCCTCCCCTCTGATCCTAATCGGCCTTTGCTGACAGGCGTTCCTCTGGGCAGCTAAGCGCTAGTATTAAGCCCCCTCTCTGCCTGTTCCACTCCACAGATCCCATTAGACACAGGAGGATTACGGTGCGGAGAGTGTACACACATACAAACACACAAACAGACAGAGGGAGAGAGAGGGTGCAAGGACAGGACATCACAGCCACAACGCTGTGCCTCACCCTGCCTAAATAGAGACCTTATGTTCTTTCATATTGGCCCTTATAGAGGAAGGCACAGAAAGGCAGAGCTTTGTGATGTTCATCAGAGCTTAATTCGGTTATAGTGCCCAATTTTAACTACACAAGTGCAAAGCAGTATTTCCCAGACAGTAAGGCTGATGCGGAATATAAACTCATTCATGGTCAGCCACATCGCTGGTTTCATAGCTGTGACACAGGTCTGCCAATCACAGTGACATATGATATCAGCTGCTCAATAAATGAAGAGAGGAGTCTCCAGTAAATTATATTATTGTCAGGATGGTGCAGAGCAACAACATGAACAAGCAGCGCTACAAATCTGCAGCCAGAGGCAGATGGTGTGGGTTTTTTTATTGAACTTGTACAATGATGATCGAAATAAATGTCTCCCACGTAGGCAGCAGAATGCAGAGTCATAACAGACTATTCCGATGCGTTTACGTGCAGTTTAATAAAAGTAAACAGATTTGTCCTGCTTTTCACTGTTACATTAAAAAATCACTGACATATCTTGTTCCCACACAAAGGAAATGCTGTTTTTATTGCCAGTTTATCTAATAGCAGGGGAGTGATTGACTAAATCACTCCCTTATTTACATTTTATGCAATATTCCATCATTTTCTCATGGTACCTAATTTGCTCTCGCTGATAGAATTAATAAAACAGCTGCATCAGATTGACACAGCCAGAAATAGACCTGGAGCTCGTTTCTTAAGACACATTTTTCACAAATTTAAAAAAGCAATTTTAAAGTCAGAATATCGCCACACTTTTGGAGAAGTGCTTGTACTTATCTCGTAGAAAACAGAAAAAAAGCAATTCACCTGTCTGTTTCACATGATCTCTGGAGGATTTCTTCCATTCCCTCACGACTCTCTTTTTACATTTTCTGTGAAAATGAGATGGTAGCTGTCATGTTTCACAGTCAGGTTCACAACCCCGAGTTACTACATGAGACACAATTAATGTTGCATCATCCCATTCACACCATCCTCCAAATGAAGCCATCGCTGGCCTCTAGTGCTGCAATTTAGCATTCTGAGCACTGCCTCCACAGCCAACTGTCTGCAGGCTTATCTGAGCCTCCTGGGGGTTGCTGGTGTCTCAGACCACTGCCTTTAGGCCCTCTACTGGGGCCTGGAAGAGCAAATGACAGTAGGTGTGAGGGAGGGAGGGAGGGAGGGAGGGAGGGAGGGAGGGAGGGAGGGAGGGGGTGAGACGGAGGTGGAGGAGGTGGAGGAGGGGGCGGCGGCGGCGAGTGTGCACGAGCTGGAATGAAATGCTCTGCTATAAAGCTGTCAGAGCTGCTCACTTTTTCATATAAGGGAGCTTATCTTTCCTGCAATGGCTGCTCGTGTAGCCGTCCTCTCGCAACAAATGCAGGCTTAAAAGATGAAAACTTGGCCGTATATATTTAAGTCAGCGGGGAGCAACAGGGCAGAGGGTGAGGGTAGTTGGAGTGAATTGAGGATTATAGATGCTGTGCTGCAAATAGTTTGACATGTTGCTGCGTCTGGGACATGAGGATCAATAACGCCAGCCATTTTGTTGTTGCAAGCTTGTATTGTAACTGCTCCAGCTCTACCGAGGATGAGATGATTTGTGGCAATGTTTATGTGAGAATAAAGGTGAATGAGGTTTTTGTATGCAATTCTTTTTTTTTTTTTTTGAACCCACCCTTAGTGCTGATATGCATTTCCCACTTTTGTTTGTTCTTTGTTTTTAGGACACAGGAAAACTGAACGTCTCTTACTTCCGCTTTGACATCAACGATGCCACAGGTGACCTCGATGCTAATCGTCCTGTTCCGTTCCGTCTGACGCCGAACATCTCAGAGTTCCTGACCACCATTGGTGTTTCTGGGCCACTTACCGCCTCCATGATTGCTGTGGCACGATGCTTTGCACAGCCAAACTTTAAGGTAGCTTGTCTGCTCTTTAAATATGTATACCACAGACCGGTAAATTGTAGTTTTGTTATTAAAAATGTAATAATGCATTTGAAATACACATCCAATCACCACATCTGAAACCTGCTCCACAACTGCCAGTGTTAGCGAGGATACATTTCATCCTGTCAGTCGCGAGGGCGCAGTGGTTTGTCACCAAATTTAAGTTCCTGCTGTGTTCCCCACATATTGTTTGGCACCTAAACTTAGACAAACCCCAGAGGAAGTATACTGAGACTCAACTATAAACAATGCCAGAAAAAAAGGGCAGTCAGGATTGCGTAATATATGTACGGCAGGACAGTAATGACAGGCGTGTGGTGTCTATGTATAGGACTGGCTCTTACACAAAGTCTTACTGATATGGAGGAGTGCTTAAGATGCACATAAACAAAACACCCGACGATGTGAACTAGTTAACCCAGATGGCAGAGGCCAGTGCCTCTTGTGGTCAAAGAAGAGGCACGTTACTAGGGAGCACAATAAAGCAACACATAACAATCATCCACTCAAATATAGTCAAGCCTTAAACCATGTAAACAATCCAGAGCCACATGAAACCATATAAACACTTTAGGTAAAAGTGGGGAACAGTGTGCCCCTAGCTATATGATTGCTGGAGTTGTGGCCACGTCATGGTTTAGATGGTTATGTATTTCAGTTCTGAATCACCATAATGAGCTGCAAACAACACAGAGATTTCCCTGAGGATAATAAACGTGTACTATATCGGAGTTAACAGCTTTTGGGACTGTTTATAAAGAAAAGTGTTATCAAGTTTCACTGCTCTGTTTCCCATGAAAGACAATTTGAAAACCCCTTTTCTGATCAACCCTTGACTGCATTTCCTCTGTCTCTAATAGGTTGATGGCATCTTAAAGGCAGTCCTCCGTGATGAGATCATTGCATGGCACAAGAAGACCCAAGAGGACACATCCATACCTCTCTCCCCGGCCGGTCAGCCAGAGAACATGGACTCCCAGCAGTTGGTCTCACTGGTCCAGAAGGCTGTCACTGCCATCATGACCCGCCTCCACAACTTGGCTCAGTTCGAGGGCGGAGAGAGTAAGGTCAACACCCTGGTGGCTGCAGCGAACAGTCTGGACAATCTGTGCCGCATGGATCCTGCTTGGCACCCCTGGCTCTGAGAAAGCGGATGAAACGGAGACAGAGAGAGAGATATGCACGGCTGAGTTTGTTTACTTATATTACATATCTGACAAATGGTGTTACACTGTAACTGAAGCCTGATATTTGACTTTCAAACTGAATGAAAATACACTGTTTGCCAGTAACGCTTCATAGTTACATCTGGATTTTTTTTTTTTTAAGTGACAAATGGTTTTCCTTCAACTTGTATTTATTTTTATAACTAAAATTCAGGGAGTTCAGGTGTAATGCTAGTCACCCTGCCTTTACAAGGGGACAGTACAGATGTTTGTGTAGGATCATGATGCGCCACAGTGTTTTCATTACAAGCTCTTTCTTTGGTATAGTTGCATATGCAGTGTCTTTCATGTGCATCAGGAGTTTATAGTTTTTTCCAAATGGATTTTTCATCTGAAATGTGTCTTCTATTATTTGTATTTTTACTTAAACATTGACAGATCTGTAGCTTCTTAGCAATTGTATCTCAATAACGAATATTGTCCTGTAGACAAACAATATTTCTGTTTTTTTAATCCACAGAGTATTTCTCTCCCCAAAAAGCCATTTTACTTGAGATCTTTCACACAGTAATAAGCTATGTAATGCATATGTCATTTCCAGTCTGGCTGTGTACACATATTCCTCCCCTTTTTTTTTTTGTACAGGTACTGTTCCT
>JAVQJX010146998.1:0-10072 GCA_036025115.1 Ambassis agassizii
TAGAAGTAAAAAATAATTTTATTATTATGTTATTGTTGTAAAAATATGTATGTAAAGTTCAAATAAAACAGAATGAAGGCTTACAGCATCATCTAAAATCTTATAATAAGTAGCTGAGACAGCCATCTTATTATACGCCCCATCAACTCTAATACAAATATTTTTGTTCTGGTTACCCTACACTAATAAAAACTGTACCTCTCAATGCTGCTGAAAGTGTACTGGTTGCCCTGTTTGGTCTCAATCTCAAAGTCAAAGGAACGTGTTGTGGTGGTGCCTCTGGCGAAGTTGACACAGGAGATCTCCTCAAAACGCAGGTGCACAGGGGGCTTGTGCACGTAGATGAAGCCCCTTTCCAGTGGATAAAGGAGGCCTGAAGATGCCTTGTAGGAGCAGGTGATGCACTGAGCACCAGAGTGACTGAGGGAGAAGAGGGCAGAAGGCCAAAGAGTTGCTCTTGTGCTCAAATAGTGTGAGAGTTAAATAGTGAGTTAAATGTTTATATGGGATGCTTACCCTTGGAAGTTTCCAGGTACGGTGATCTTACGGTTCACCAAGGCCTTCATCACCCTGCTGACCATCTCATAGAGAGACCCCGACATATTCTTACTGAGTTTGCCCTCAAAGCGCCGCTCTACATCCTCCCTGTTAAGTAAGTAAAATAAAGAATCTTCTGAGATTTGTGAGAAATGCAAAGAAAAGACATTATTACAAATGCTCCTTCAGACCCATGAAAACGACTACTCCTAATCTTTGCCTCCCCCTAGTGGACACAAGCATTACTTCAAAGAGAGTGTAATGAATAGACAAGGCATGGTTTATTGTTGGCACTTACTCGCTCATGTTGAGTGTGAGGTTGATGTCCTCTTCTTTGGAGAAGAGCAGAATGAGGAAGTGATAACGTGTCTGACCCTGTTTGATGGGAGGATCCAGACTGATCTGCAAAAAAAACAAACAAAAAAAAAAAACGGTAAGATGAGGGAGGCAATGATGGGAAAAGTGTCACTAAACGCAGATCTGCCAGAAAACTCACCACAAAGAACATCTGCCTCTGGTCCTTGTGTGGCAGCAGGAAGAGACGGAGGACAGTAGTGTAAGGAATCTTGTAGTCAAAGGTCTTACCATGCAGGTGGAGGAACGTCGGGTAGATACGAATATCATATCTGAAAGAAGAATCACAGTCTAGTTAATTTCTTAGCCAAAGTAAACTGATCCAGTGAATCAGATGAATGCTGATCCATTACCTTCCTCTGGGTGTAAGACACTGCAGCTCTTTAAAGATACACACAGCATCTCCTGTGGCCTGGATCACATCTGCCTTAGACAACACATTCTGGGCAAATGCCTGAAGAAAACGCATTTATTTAGAAAATGCAAAAATATAGTGTTTCTTGGAGAGAGACTAAGGAAGTACAGGATCCTCTCTCACCTCCACAGGGTCTTGCCTTTCATCAGACTGGCTGGGTGGGACGTAGAACCGGACCTCCATAAGGGAGACCTCTGTGTCATCGTTCTGATGAAACTCCAGGGTGACTTCATTCTTCCCTGTGGCACACTGGGACACATTGGACAGCGGGATCTCAAACGCTGCGTTGTCATTGACGTCAAACGACAACAGCGGACCTGTGATGAGCGGGCAGAGAGGAAAGAAAGTGAGCCCCACCCCTACCATCAAATCACTCTGTGAGGATGTTTGTACACATTTGTCTCGGTGGAAGCACATCAGTGTATTGTACCTGAGAACTTAGCTGTTCCCCAGTTCCAACCCTTCACACACATGTCTTTCTCTGTCAGCTCCACCTTGTAGTTAGCCTTGAAAAACTCAGAAATCTTCTCAAAGTCCTGGTGGGTGAAGAGACGGAGGTGGAAGCGATAATTAAAACAAGGAGAGAAAGGCATAAAATCTGCAAGGCAGTAAAACCACTGGCTCTATGTGGTGTTATGAAAACACCACCTAAAAAGAAGGAGGCATGGTGGGATAATTAATCACAACGCAACTGTGACTACACCCGCTGCTTGGGCCTCTTGGGAACACAGGAGGTGAATGTAATCCATCCACCCTCTCTGTCCTCCTCCCCTCCATACCAACACTGACAATCAGCCTGTTTATTTATCCTGCAGGCCCGCTTACAAGTGGAAAGGTCTCACACAGCGACAAACACATGGTCAATCACACACACACACACACACACACACACACACACACACACACACACACACACACACACACACACAGCCTGAGTAGTACAAACACATGTGGAAGTGATTGTGGTGTGCGAGTGTGTGCAGGGTAGATGGAGACTCTGTGGGAAACCGAATTTACGCACCTGGATATCTGCCTGTCCATAAGGCTATTATAGCCAATTAGAGCCCAGAGAGTCTGTGTCTGTGTGTGTGTGTGTGTCTGTCTGTGTGTTAAAGTTCATCAGCATGTTTGTAGATCAGGATTAAGGCATTGTGTAGATAGGAGAGCATGTTTGAGCAGATGTGTGAATGCAGAAATCAAGAGCTTGTACAGTTCTGCACTCCTCAATACAGTTTTGGCAGTACTGTTACCGTGTAGCTCACATCATCACGTCACAATAAACACAGACCCCCCCCACCTACCACAGATACACATTCCTCCCCAAGATGACAACCTGTCTTGTACTAGTAAATTTTTCAAGCCTGCTCTGACAAAAACTTTTTGGTTTGGTTACAAGTCAGTGTAGTTTCATTAGCTTCCTCTGTCAAACAAGGCTGAGTAATGTTTGAAATGTTTCTAAGCTGGTGTCACTATGATGCTCGAGTTTCTACCCTAAATCTACACAACAATTTAATTTGTTTGTTAGCTTAATAAATTTGAAGAATATAAATGTTTCTACTTACAGTTTTTTAATAAAAAACACTGTCTTTGCTCCCCACGAGCACTACTGGACACTTGTTAAAGAACCGACTTCTCACTTTCTTGTCCTAACATCTTGTTTTTCAATACTTGAACATGAAACCATGTTTCAGAGCACTGCCTTCTTTTCTTGGTCTCCTTCTCCTGGGCTGATTTTTTCCTTTTTCCGTAGATAACCTGCAATAAGTTTCTGTAATTGGCCTGAACTATACAAGCCTGAATATTTCCCCACTACAAATAAACTGAGGGGGTTTCATGTTTGTAGTTTGGGTGCAGGTCAAATTTCTGTTTCAAGTCTGAAACTCCAAATGAGTTAGATGTGATGCTAAAGCACAATGATTTCAATTATATATAAAGCTGAAACAACTTGAAATGTTCACAATTAAGATGCAAGATTGTAGTTTTCAAGATACATGATTTAAAGGAGAAACTCATCAAAAATGAAGCAATCACAAAGAGGGGTGCAGATCTTAAACTCAACACCATACATGTAATTAGAGTCTAAACATAATGACAAGTGACATGAACAGAAGTGATGTTCATGCCTTCCCACCTCCTGCTCCTGCACATGACACTCACACATCAGCTACATTAACAGACGGTCTGGCAGAGGCTCACTTTACAGAGACAGATGTATCAAAGTGTCCGCTCTGAACGCCAACAGCTAAACCTCCAGCCAATTCTCAATTACTTGACACTAACTGCGGGATAATAAACAATGACATCACAGCCTGAGTTCCTGGACGGGAGGATTCATCTCCCAAAAAAGATGCTGATTAACCCCAGGAGAAAGCCACAGACTCCAGGTGATACCCACTCCTGATCCTGGTGTTGTACTTGTCCCTTGACATTCCCCATACACCCGAAGGAGACAGACAAAAAAAAACAACAGGGTGATAAAAAACAAATGTGACCACATTTTTTTTTCTTGTGTGTTTTCAGAGCCAAATTGTTTCAGTGGATTGATATAAACACTGACTCACATGAGCCGATGATTACACTGTTTATGGAACACACATGCTAGTGCTGGTTTCCCTCATTAATCCCATTAGGAGCTTTGGGGAGAAGAGCAGACTAATTCACATGCTTTTGATAGGGGCCAACACTTACACATGCTCGTTCATGTGGTGGCATTTTCACAAGATGGTAGTGTTTTTCTGTGGAAATGTCAGACAGACGATGGAGGTTGTTTATCAGTTGTTACTGTGATTGTGTTACATGCCCCGTCATAAATACACTGCTGTATAAACCAGCAGTGTGCGCCTCAGTCTGAAATATTCCACCGTTCCCTTGTTCTCTTCTGAGTAAGGTAACAATTATTTCCCAGAAACAGAAGAAAAGGAGGCCAGGAAAAAATAATACCATGAGGAAAAAGGTTTAAAGCCTGATCATCTGTGTGAACTTAAAAACTGTTCTCACGCAGAAATAAACAATATCTACAAAAGAGGCTGCACGTGTGTCCTGAACTCACTGTGTCCCTGAAGCCATCATATTTGTAGATGTGTCCTGAGCTGGTACCGAGTTTGATGCCGTGACCCAAACACACTCGTCTCCACTGGGCCATGTTGAGCTCACCAGCTGGGATGCTGTCAACCTTTCCTGTCTTGCTGCTCTTGTAAACCACATTTTGCTTGCTGAAACGCAGTCGCCCGTCATTCTGCAATAAAGAGAAAGAAGTACATTAGAAACAGACAGACACGCTTTTAAAATGTTTGTTTACAGTAGAGTACAATCAACATGTACAGAATATAACAATGAAGTAAAAGGTTACTTTACTTGATCTTGGTTGGAAAATGGGTAAAAGGTTTCCCCCTTTCACTAGTACATAGTGGTGTTTACATATTTTTATACAGTGAATACTGAATTAAATATGCATTTAAAAAATACAGTATAAATCAGAAACAAATCACCCGTCAGAAAAATTGCAGTCACACTGACCAAATAATTTAGCCCCAGTATTTTTTCCCAATTTTGTCCTATCCAGATAATATTGTTTGGTCTATTTTTCCAGTATGAGTCTCTGTATATCAGTTTATTATTATTGATAAAGAAGCTCACCCAGGATCCTTTGACTTCCTGGTATATCTCGTTGAACTCCAGTGTGTCTCCCATTTCAGCTACAAGCGATAAGGGATGCTCTGCAGACGAACAGAAATACTTGCGTTACATGCAACATTTTCAAAGCATGAAATGAACAATGATCAATCGTCAAAGGTCTCTCACAGCTTAGGTTATGATATATGCCTTGTATGCTGGGAAACAGCATGTCTTTGCTTTTTATTATGTTTTCGATACTCACTGTTTGAAACACCGAGTGAAGCTGCGGAATAGAAAAAACCTGACGTGCTTCAGCAAGAATATCATAACATATTTTAAGCATTTATTTAATTACTTACTCCAACAGAGATACACTAACTTAAATCCACGCTGCGCCAATAACAATAGCTAAGCTAACTTCAACTGTGCAAGGTGCGCTTCTTTTATACATCTATGTGATATTGTGTCAGGCACAAGCCTCAATTTTAAAGCCATTCTATTTCTGCACCGCCCCGTCGAGTCATCGCGGATGTTAAAATGAAACGCTCCGCAGAAGCTAGGCCGGTATAAAGAAACGAAGTAGCTTCCATTAAATTAGCATATTAAATAGCTCTAACTGCAACGTCTGCGTGACCTAAGCAGTCGTGTACTTACAAATGCCCCAAAGCTAGTTTCTTAATAACTTAAAAAGTAGCATTGAAAAACTTTCACATCTTACTGACAAAGTGATGCGCAGCTTCGCCTGTTTCCCGCGTGTAGCATCGGGAGCTAGCGCTACGTCACAGGAAAGAGTCAACGGCTGCAATTACTTCCGGTTTGGCAAAAAATATCACATTTCTGTTAATCAATACGGACTTCAATTAAAGGTGTACACACAATAGGAATGGCTATAAATAGTTTCTCATATGGATTTAACTATTGATGTACGCAGAGAAATTTATATTTGAAAAAAGAAAATTGTTGGTGGGTCAGACAGACTGCAGTTATGAAATATCACCACTAGGTGGCACACTACACATCTCAAGACGCTGGTAATGTGCAACAACTTTGAATTATTAGGCTATTAATACGTGTACAGAACAACAATACAGCGTAATCACAGTGTAAATATAAATAGACCCGAATGAAGTTTAAATTGATTGTTAGATTTTTAGAGAACCTAATACACACCAGGATGACTCCTGATTAGTCCCATGTTAGACATGACTTACTTGCTACATTTTGTTTTGCTCAAATAAATAACACCATATTGTTCCAGCTCAGTTATATTATTAGCCTATATGTATTTTGTTTCTGAATAGAAACAAGGCGTCTGCGTTTGCCTTTATGAAAGCCGTTTATGGCCTTCATCACGCAGGCGGGATTTTGCTTCAGTCATGGAGCGTTTAAGGGGCCCTGAAGTCTTGGGGCCCACACAGTCGTTTTAATCCAGCCTTAAAGACTCTCTCAGTCCACATAACCTGACCACTTTATTAAATAAACCAAACGGATTTGAGATATTTGAGCGATTATGGAGGAATTTTACCAGGAGGCCGAGACTCCCGGGGATTTTTTTTTAATTTAATTTAACTTGAATCCAGGACAAATGGAGCGCTATTTTCTCTCCTTTAACCCCTGTCTATCCTGCTTCTCGTGCACGCGCACAAACGGGCGCGGCGTCACAGCGCAGGTATGTTTGAGTGACAGCTGTAGGTGAGAGAAGATGATCAGCCTAATCTCTTAGTCAATAAAAACTAAAACCTGAGGAATGACGAGAGGAGAAAGAAACGCCGTGGAGCAGGCAAACACTTGTCTGCATCATCTTCTTCCTTCCACAAAGAAAAACAAACGAATTATTGTTTGGCTGATAACTTGTGTCGCAACTTATTAATCCTGATTTATTTATTTAGGTAAATGTTTTTAATGTTTTTGTTCTCTGCTGTGAAAACCTCTGTGATTCTCAATTATAGTTATTTTATATTATTTAATTTATTTAATTAATTACGACCTTTTTTTACGTTAAAACGTGGTTTTAACTGGTTTATTTGAACGATCATGTAACGATGAAAAATGTAAACATGGAGATAAAACAGAGGGAGGACTTGTAATTCCTTCTTTCCTGGATGATTTGAGGGTCTCGGGGTTGCCTGGTCGTCTTGGCCCGCTCTGAGCTGATCCAGCCGGACTCGCACCTTATTAAAGAGAAGCAGATTAAAGATCAAACGGCTGCTGTCAGATTGTGTTCATGGGGATGATGAGGGGAAGAGAGACAGAAATGAGTTGTGACAAGTCCCGTGGTTCAGCGGCTCTGTCAAGTTGAGCTGCGATGCGTCAACCCGGTGAATCACCAACAGCAGCAGCAGCAGGAGGAAGAGGAGGAGGAGGAGAGGAGACAGGATGGGAAGGAAGGAGTGGAGGGAGAAGGAGAAAAGGATCGAAAAATAGAGGAGGAGGAGGAGGAGGAGGAGGAGGACGGCTACAAAAAGGCTGCGCCGTCATTCAGTCTGTCACACGGACCACACACACCAAGTCAGCCGCAATATCGAAGCTGCATCCTTTGACTAACTTTAAACAAACGGATCCGACATCACCTGTGTTTTCATTTGCGCAGAGCAGATTTTTTTCTCCCTCCTCCTCCTCAAACTCATTGATGTGAAAGAGGAGATCTGCTCTTCAATCTGCTTCTGGATGAACTCCTGAGAGCGCACTGAACGGAATAAAAGGATTTGGAGAAAATGAGAAGGCTTTGTGGAGGTAAGAGCAGCGATGTCCTTATGAAAAGTTTAAAAAAAAAAGTTTCTGTCAGCATATTGTTTAGTTGGAATTTCACATCTTTATGTGTAGCAGAGTTTTAGTTTTGCAAAAATTAAAAATTAAAAGTTTAATAAATTAATATTTAGTTTTTTTTATAATCGAAACAATAATCATCGTCTTTTATTGTGTTTTATGTCTTATGTTTGTATTTTTGGGGTTTATCTCTGGAATAAGAGATTTGTGTTATTTTACAGTTAAATATTTAAAATAAGTAAAACATGATGAATGATGAAAAAACTAAAATATAAAAGAAAAATAAATGGAACAACTGCAGTTTATAGAGACATGTTCAGATTTAGAAGTTAGAGAAATAAGAGCAATAGGTCCAAAGTGTAGAAAAACCAATGTGTGTGTGTGTGTGTGTGTGTGGCAGAGAGAGAGAATGCGGGGGTTTATTCACAGTAAAAAAAATGACAGAGGTTGATGGGGTCAGAGGCAGCTAAAGCCCCTGTCTAGTTAGCTGTCACTGATATGAGAAAGTACATGATTCATGTTAGTCAGGGTGTGAGAGGACACACACACACACACACACACACACACACACACACACACACACACACACACACACACACACACACACACACATTTCTCTCCCCTGGGATGAGTGGTGCGGCTGCTGCTCCGTGTCTATGAAAGGATGGAAATGGAGGTGAAAGGCAGCACTGGAGTGTGTCTGTGTGATGAAATGATGAAGTGAACTCAAGTTTCCTGTCTTCTTTCTTCCTCACATCCGAGGTGGTCACACTTCATGTGAAGCAGCCGGCCATCAGCAAATTTAGTGTAACTTTAGAAGGACAGTAAATAGAGAGCTGAGTGCAGAAGAGCAAACTGTTGTTCCCTCTGAAACTCAGAGCAAATAAACACACACACACACACACACACACACAAAGCCTGGTACATGGCCGGGAGGCTTGAATTAGTGTCGGTGTGTTTCACATAAAAGCTTTAGTGTGTGTTGGACCAACAGACCGGCCAACAAGAGAGAGAGAGAGAGAGAGAAAGAGAGGATAAAGTGAACCTTTTGATTCTCTCAAGCCATCCTCAATTCTTCATGGGATATATTTGGATGTCAAGACTGTGTGTAAGAGGAAGAGGAGGGCAGAGAAAGGTAGAGACAGATAAAAGTAAATAGAGGGAGAGGAACTGGCGGCAGAGGGGTTAATGCAGTGCAGATTGACAGAAGTTAGCAGCACCCAGAGGGAAAGACAGAGGAGAGAGAAGGGGGGACTGATATAAAATGAGTCGGTCACGCTTTGAACAGTTACACATGCTGTTTACATTTTTCCCAAATTAACATGGCCCCTCGCTTCAGAAAACTCTCCCTCACCAGCTCCCTCTCTCCCCTCCACCGACTCCTTTTCCTCTTCTTCCTCCTCCTCTTCTTCTTCTCTCCCTCTGTCTCTATCCTTCAAGAGCTCCTCTCATTCTCACATCCTGCAGGAGGACTTTTAAAGACAAAGTTTTGCAATTTCAAAATTTCACCTATCCTTTTTTTTTTTTTTTTTTAAATAATTGATTCAACAGAGTATTTTAATGGTGCACCTGGTTTTTATATGCTGTCTGGTAGCTTAAGTGGTTTTAACAACACAGTTCAAGCACTAATTTGACATTATAGCTGCAGCTGTAAAGTAAAAAAAAAAAAAAAAAAATTCACCAGCTTCCTAAAAGAAAAGATTCAAACAGCTCAACAAGACCTTAAACTGACACGTATTGTTCTAACAGATCTAAACAAATATATATCATATTTAAAGGTCTACAGTACAAACATTTAACAAACCTGTTCATAGATGGTATAAAAGAACCAGGCTGCAAACAACAAATATAAAGTGTGATACGTTTTTAGTAGTCTTTATAGGATGTTGAAAAATAAATGCATACTTGGCCCAGTGTGCACAACAGCCACGTTATCATCATCATCACTGTCAAACAGGCGACCACTGAGCTCCTTTATTATCTGGTATTAGTAGTCTGAGGGTGTTGGATTAGTTCCGATCCACATTCTTGGATGACATGCACGAAAGCCGATGTCCATTTTCTCACACAGGGTCGGCTTAAAAAGCGAAATATAACAAAAGGTTGTTTATTTCAAACTCACAGTCAGCACACATGTGTGTGTGTGTGTGTGTGTGTGTGTGTGTGTAACGTATCAGTCACCTCCTCCTGCTTCAATTATCTGTCATTTACTGTGTCAGCTGCTTTCCCAAAGGTTGAGGTAATGCCCTTAAATCATTTGTTTTGTCAACCAAAAGTTCAAAAATGAAATATATTCTGTGAAGACAATAAAACACAGTGGATATTAAAAATCTGAGGAGCTGGAATTAGAGCTTTTTCCTTGTCATCGGCACACAGATTCATTTT
>JAVQJX010147090.1:0-14590 GCA_036025115.1 Ambassis agassizii
CGTTGCTGTCATTATGAATCACTTTCAGACTGACTGATAAATTTAAGTGAAAACTTCATTCATGAGATCTCATGCAGAAAAATATCAATAATATATTTCTATATTTAGTTCCTGAGCGAAATGTGGTTTGACCTTCTTTCAATAAATATTTAATACCTCATAATCTAAAGTATACATTTAGCCTTTTGCTAGATGATTTTTTATCCATCAACATATATTTTAAACATCAGTGGGATTAACCCATCAGCCCTGACAACGTTTATGACATGTCAGCCCGCTAAGCAAGACAAGTCGCTCACAGCTAAACCAACATTTTATCAGTCCAGGCTCATTTATGCTTTGGTGGCACTCTGGAGCGACACAGTCCCAAGTCACACACTCGGTGTGTTACACAGGCACAGTGCTCCCAGCTGGTAGATGTGAACACATGGCTGGACATATGGTAGAATTTGGAGCTCCAGGACTGTTTGATCCAGCAGCAGGGCCTTCATGTTCTGACAAACCACGACGAAGTGGAGACTTCTCATCAATTAGCAGCTCGATATGTCAGTCGGTGGACAAAGCTAGAAGGCCAAGTACACCAGAGCGCACACACAGTCATTTTCACACAAACACACACATTTACTGTAATAGGAAGTTATACATAAGTCTTGAGCGCATGTGTAAGCAGAGGTGTAGTTTCACTCACAAGCAACATGCACTCTCTCAAGAGTTCATTTATCTATGATTGTGCGAACAGGCTTGACACCATGGGTATGAACTTCTAAAATTACTACATCGTACATCCACCCCAGTGGTTCCCTAAACGCTGAAAACCTCAACAGCCTGAAAAGGTTCTTAAAATTTGACAGTTTAAAATGAATCTAATTATAAGCCTAAAAAACTCTTAAAGCAAGTCTTAACTCTTCAACAGCACTTTGAAGAGTTAAGACCAGCCAAAATGTCCTCACTTTCCAAAAATGTGCTTACACTCATGGTGTAAAACTTAAATTGGACCCGATGAACAAGAACATATGTATGTGCACACACACACACATATATATATATATATATATATATATATATATATACACTAATAAACCCATTCACACACACACACACACACACACACACACACACACATGCTCTCATAAACCCTCAAACACACACTATCATCCTATAGCCATAAGGTTGTCTTTTCTTTGATGTTGGGATTGAGTGACTATAATGAGGGGTCGAGTGGGAGATTTAGCAGCTTATTGTCTACTCACCACGCACATCACAGCCTATGAGGTCCATCGTTGTTAACCACATTTCCTGGTTTGCCCTAATTATGTCACTTTGCGTGCATACATGGGTGTGTTCTAATTGGGATAAATGTCCAGCTTTGTAGTTTCGCTGCTGCAGCGGTCATGTGTCAATCACCAGCAACCTCCACCCCCCCTTCCAGGTTTGCAGTGTTGTATCAACAAACACCTTCTTAGTGAATAAAGCAATTTGGGCTTTTCAAAACATGTCAGTTGCAGTTGATGCTCTGTCATTCCCGTCAAATAAAAGCTTACACACCACGTCTGAATGGCCCCCTGAACGCTGTTGAGTTTACTCTTTGGCTTCTGATCCTTTAATAGAAAGCATATGACAGGATGCTTACATTGTTATTAAAAATCAAACATTAATTCATAAATATATGGACAGATACTTTAGAAACATACTTGTCCTTTCTATATATTATAGATATTCTCAGTGGCCTGACCTGTGTTGCAGTATTTTCTAGCATTATGAGCTGCAAGTATCTATTACACAACAATGATTATACATCTAAAGAGCCTTCAGAGGTTAACCAATAAATCTTCAAAGCACCACATCCAAAATATGTAAAATTCATGTTAGTCAATCAGTTCTTAATCATTGCTTAATTGTATGCATCCTCTGTGCAGTGGTTTGTTACATATGGTTTGCTTTTGAAGTTAAATCAGACAAATTAGAGGTTCAAATATGGAATAATTTTCAGCTGCAATTTGAAATGGTGATTAGCGTCTAATGAATATCCTGAATACATGCCGACATTCTGGACTGAATGTGTTTTTATTATTTAAGCACAGCTGTTGCTGCAGTGTCTCCTGTGTGAACAGCACTGCAGTATTTCTCTTTTTTTGTGTGTGTGTATTTTTTTGGGGTTCTGAGGACAATACAGTTCTTCACAATTGGTTGCACATGAAGTGGAAAAAAAAGGATCCAATATGTGCCTTAATGTAAGTTTTAACACTGTAGCAAGATGCCCACCGGAGCCTTTACATGATGTGTGCCTGTGAAAAAGGTGCATGTAGCCAGAACAGAGACTCCTTTGTTTGCATGTCTGGGGTCTTCCACAGCGTACACACTGAGGTAGCAGTTTGACACTGCCAGAAGATTGCATTACACATAACATCTCCAGGCTTTTAAAAAGAGAAAACCGCTAATCAGAAACAGCTTTGAAGGGACTGTTCACTGTACGCTTGGACACAATCTGTCCATTCAAACAAGATGTTTCAAGGCTTTAAATTCTGTATGGTTTCTGTACAAAATATGCATATGAACAGCATATATGGAGCCCTTGGACACTTTGATGATATTGATGTTTTCCATTTGTTTCATCTGTTAAGGTTTCAATTTATAAGCAAAGAAGTGTGGGTTATTTTGTTGGCCAGTTTTGTTTGTATCTGCCCACACACAAAGCTACTAAGGTGATAGTATGTTGGATTAAAGATTATTAAACATCTCAATTATCCTGATTGACTGAAATATTCTTGCTAACAATGCAGAGCTTTGAATCAGAACACTCTATCAGATGTTTCAGTGACTAATAAATGTTGCTGATGAGAAGAATCAAACAAGCTTTCTGATTGGACTAAAAATGCAAGAATGAATACATGACAAATGAGTGCAACTTTCCTCATTATCAACCTCCACTTATAGTATATTGTATATGTAAACCGATGCTGGCTGCAGTGTATATTTTTGCAGCACTATAAAAGCTGCAAGTAAATGGCTCCCTCCTCTACGCCAACACACATTCTAATTTTGTATAATGGACAATAAGTGTTCTTCATTTGGATTCATATCAGGTCTGATCGGCTTGCGCAGACTTGTACCTCCATGTATATTTTTGCATGGCCTCTCCACACCCCACAGTATAATCACTCCCTGTGGATGCATATTATAGAGACACACAAAAGGATCTAGATTTTGAGAAATAGCTGGTTAGAGATGGAGCTTGAAGAAAGAGGGAGAGTGATCTCATCCTCTCTTTCATGTTGATGCTCCGTATCCCTTTGCAGGAGAGGAAGCTTTGGGGCCACTGGTCTTCACAGTACCACCAAGTTTCAGCCTGCTTATGCCACTGCGTTTTCTGCTTCCAGGTGCCTTACTGAGCTGAGTCTCTATTGATTTGGTTGGCTGTAAGAGAACAGCGGCTGATGTTTAAGATCAGAATAGAAACTTCACTTGTTGGATGGGAGCAGCCTGTCTCTGTCTTTTTCTCTTTTCCCTCATCTTGTCTGTTTATTTTGGTGTTTTTCTAACACTCCCCCACACTCTCACATTTTCTATCCTTTTAGTTCTCAGGTATTTCACCCATCCTCACCCTTCCATCCACTTTCTCCTGAAAAAAAGTCTCACATACTTCAACTTTTAACTTTAACTCAAACACACCAAGTAATTTTAATCAACTACTTATTCGTCCTGTAACATATGGGAAGCTTTGCAGAGTATGAACCAGGTTTGAATCACTAGAGTATTGTATAAATAAACACTATTAACCTTTCTGCCGTGTTGCCTGCACCCAGTGCTCTCCCCTGGGTGTCATCTGGCAGGGTTTTTCTAGCATGTCTGCAACGGACTTCTTAGTGGAAAGCAGGATTTATTCAAAGAATGAGCATCTGAAGAGTAGAAATTTGCTTTCTGGGTAAATATGTAGACAGATAATTGTAGCCCACATTGGATGGTCCTGTGTAGAATCAAAGGGGGTCTGAAGTCTATCCCAGCTATCAGTAGACAAGAAGCAGGATGGACCCTGGACTGGTCACCACTGGAGCACAGGGCCACACAGAGTCAAAAGACCAATTTAGAAAAGTCCCTAATTAGCCTAACATGCATGTCTTGAGGAGGGACAGTCCGAGTATCCAGAAGAAGGCCAACCAGGTGAAGGGGAAACTTCACACAGATGGAAAATATAGTCATAATCTACAACACTGCAACTTGATATACTTTTTTAAAAAGTGATCTCATTAATTGAGCTTTTGAATTTTATCCTAACATTACACAGAAAAGAAGGAAAGCGATACGTCTACTAAAAACAGTTGACATGATGATGTTTTGTCAACTAACCATTAATAGAAATCCAGATGTTTGGCCTAAGTAGCTCATCTCGTTCTCTCTCGCTCTCTCCCTTTCTTTGCCTCATCTCCCTCTCTCATTCTCTCTGAGTCAGAGATACCTCAGTACACCCTGGCACCGTGCACGCAATGTGGGCGATGCTGATGTGAAAAGGCACCGTTACTTAATAGTGACTCACAGTGCACCATTATACCCCCACCACCACCACCACTACTCTCCTCATTTCACAACGCTGCGCCCTCCCTACCAAACATCCCCCTTATTCTTCACTGTTTCTCTTTTCAATTCTCCATCCTTGCATTCTTTCCCTGTAAGAGAAGATAGGGGGACATTTGAGACAAAGGATGAAAAATGAAAATTGAGGGTCTGAAAACGCCAACACACATCGCGCACTCCTTCTTTGAGGCTGTGCAGAGCCGCTGGCAAGGTCGCCAGTGGAGATACATATTGTACAGCGCGTATTTAAATTTCAACAGAGCGAACATTTTCACAAAGTCCACTGAAAACAGTTTTTCAACAGTGAAGCATCAATATCTGAAAACAATGCTGGAGGAACATCAGAGGAACATCCGCACAAACATCCACACCCAGGCCAGGAGGGACTGAAGTTAGAGTTGTAACCAGGGATTGGTAGCTCTTTATGTAGGTCAGCTCATGTCAGCCAATAAGTCCAATTACCATCCGTCTCTGAAATAGAACAAGCGGTGACCTCTGCTCTGCTTACATAGAGGCTGAAAGGGATGGAAAGATCCCACAGAGCAGGGATTTTAGAATAATTATATAAAGATTCATTCACAATACAAACAGATGAGAGCGAAGCTTGGAACCGTGTTCATCGAAAGGGTTCTGTGGTGATATGAGAAGTCAACATTTCCTTCATACAGAGCACATGAACACATTCATCTATAAGCTTTTGATATGAGAGGCTTTACAGAACATCGCTGTCCCACTCTTTTTTGGCGTATTCCCTCGATTCCTCCTCAAATACAGCACATACCACGCCGAAAGGCAACGCTCCCCAAAAACAGCAACTTATCAGCAGCAAGAGTGCACTCAATGATTCATACACTCTTTTAAGAGAACTTGAAACCTTGGCTCTATTTCGGTCCCGGCCTCTCTCTCTCTCTCTCTCTCTCTCTCTCTCTCTCTCTCTCTCTCTCTCTCTCTCTCCCTCTCTCTCTGTATATATGCAGCACGATGGAGCACAGGGATTTAGTGGGACTAAGTAGTTTGATATTTCTATTGGTTTTCCGCCTGTATTTTCACTCTCTCTTTCCCTCTCTCCTAGTGATCTTTCTCATCATATGGAGACCAAGGTCATGGCTGATTGAAATATAATAGAAGTGTAGACATCTGGCCTAATACTGTGGGAAGTTAAATCTATTTTAATGGCCCCTGCCGCAGTGGATTCTCTCTGATGCACTCTTGCGCTTCACTGACAGTAAATCACAATGTTCTCTTATTGCCCTGACTGGAATGAGGGCATAGAGAAAGAACAATGAGGGATCCACATCATTTGTTTTCACCCCTCCCTTGCTTTTTTTCCCCCCCTCCTCTCTGCTCCTCCTCTTCTCCCCTCTCTCCACTCTGTTTGCGACTCATAAAGCAAGGGGCTTAAAGAGAGTGACATCATGAAAATAAAAATAAAGGGGATTATGAGCAAGCTATTGTGCCATATGTGATTACTGGGGCTTCCATGTTCCCTTGGGGGGGATGAGTGACTACGAGACAACATATTTTATTTATTTATGCGATTCTCTCTAATGAATAAGAATAGGAAATGTGGCTTAGACCACAGTATTGCATCCTTTTCAGCGTTTGGTCCAAACATTAAAGAATATTTTACTTCTCTCTGTTTCTGTTCAAAGATCAGAGATATTTTTCACCTTTCATCTTTGATCTAAAAGTGTTTTTTTTTTCTTAAATTGAACTGACATAAATGCGCGGCACATGGCCTTTTATTCACACTTTTTCAAAATACTTCCTTCATAGCCGTGTTTTCAGAGTTCACATAAAATCCAGTGCAGGTCCACCTACATCTGCAATAGAGAGTCAGGTCCTTTTTACCCACCTAAATGAGATCCATTTTGATGTGACATTTGAGAGAATTACCAGTGCATGGGGGAGCAGCGAAGAGGTTAGCTCACTCTCTTGCTATTGGTTGAAGCCCACAACTGCCCACCTGTCCTTTAGTGACGGACACTACCTCTGACCCTGAGCTACTATCGGACGTGGTGAAATGCCCCCTCCCTGTGCACACACTTCACTTATCCCAGTTCTGTCTTTCTGTCAGTCAACACGGCGGCTCTTCTATTCCATTCTCTATTGTACTGTCTGCTTCTCTTGATACATCACCCAAATGGAGTTTCTTGTCGTTTCAAAGCCGGGTCAGATAGCCTCCGTGGACCCTGCAGAACGGCGCTGTAATGGTTACTTGTGCAGCTCAAACACCTATTGATGATAAGTTTGATTTCTGCCCTTTCTCTGCTCTGCAAGATTCAGCTTTGAAGGTGAAGTTTGAAAGATTTACTGTTGCCATCCGTCTATCTGGAATACACAGACTGGACATGAAAACCTTTATGTATGCATGGCCAGCTGTTGTTTGTCACTAAAACCATGCAGCTCTGTCACTTTTTTTTTTTTTACAAAGAAGCATATGGCTGGATGACTTTCTATAAGGACACTCTTGGATACTCATTGAAAGTTATGTGTTTTTGTGACACAAATGAGTTTATTTTTAAAAGCGTTTTGTTTTATAGGAAAGCTGAAGCTGCAAGTCCATCAATGACAGCCGGCTCTTGTCTTTGGACAATTTGTCCCCCATCAGCCATGACAGGCTCTATAGTATACTGTGTAACATCATTGTTCCCAGATGAGCTGTCTTCCACTAAACACCTCATAGGCTACGAATGACTCCATCACCAAGCTAATGACTTCATCTCATTGTCCCAGCTATTTGTGTCAAGAAAACTTTTAGCTTAGCTGATTAATGTGTTTCTACTTAAAGATAATTTCATTTACTGCAGACATCTTAACACGGTGGAGCTGCAGAGACTTCATAACCTACAAGATCGTCAAGGTTAAATTTCAGTTGTGGGCTTTGCTAGATAAGTGTTGCTACAGTCACTAACACAATAGATGCTATACTACTCGTACCATCAGTTCTGGTAACAACACACTTTATTCATTTAAAGAAATAATAAAATCCCATTTAAATAAATAGATTTTGCTATCAACGCCCACTAATATCTGGCTTTATTAAGAAAAGATTCACTTGCAGGTCAAACGATTCAGTAGAAGTATTTACCGCACTGAAGGGAACATGGGTAGGCGTGCTAATTTCCTTTTCCGGTCCTCCTTCACATTTCTTCTTAAATGAAGCCTCACTTTAGGAGGATGTGTTGCCCTCATTTATTCATTTAACAATGTTAATTTAAGTTTTTCTTAGGTTGCATAAGTTTAAGTTATGTATGTTTTTGTCAGCCTGGATGTCTATAAAAACTGTTTTGATTAAAGTGAATCATCTCTCTTAAAAGAAGAGGTGGTTTGTGCATGATAATAGTCAATATGCCTCAGAGCAACATGTCTCCTATCTGTGTTTGAATACTGATGTTAAATATTTTGGCTGGGTGCAATCATTTTAAATGTAATCAAATGAATTTAGGAAAGAAGTTCTATGTGAAGAAATCAAAAGGTCCAAAGTAACGTCCTTGTCCTGAAAGATGACAGATTTGCTTAAATTTCACCTCTGCTGCAGGGGAGGAGGAAGAGGGGGGTGAAGGTTACAGCAAGAGAAGGCTGAATCAACATTTGGCGTTTTTTTTTCTGACCCCTTTCTCTTTTATCCACTCTTCTCCATGTCCTGAAAGACAGTATATTTATGAATTATTTATCTATGTTTGAAAATGTTAAAATTGTGATGTCCTTGTCCCGTGTCTGTATCTCCAAGGGCATCATAAGAAGCTAGGAGGGGGGGACACACAAAAGCAATGGAAAGCACGGTCATAAAACAGCCTCTGACAGTATTTAAATCTTTTTTTCTTTTTTACAATAAAAGCACATTATGTTTCAGGTTTGGGAGAGAAAGTCTTGACCTGAGACTGTAGAGAACAATATTGTTAACACAGCATCACTATGATGTACAGGTTAAGAAGAGATGAGGACACATAAACATTTTAAAGGTTTTAAACTCTGTTATAATTTGAGTGTTTAATCGCTCATCTATGCCAAACGAGTCTCTACCTTCTTTTCATCTCTTGGTTGCATCATACTTTAGAGTACTTGTCCTCAGCCTTTAAAGCTCTTAACCCTCGCAGCCAAGCAGTGCATACAAACATCACATCCTGAGGAGACAGAAAAGGACTTGAAAAAAAATTAGTAGCTGTAAAAAGATTCAAAGTCTTATCATGGTTTAGCATAACAAACCTTTTCACGAAAAGGGCGAAACCTCCCATCAGTAACAAACTTCTCATCCACTTATGAGTCACACATACATGCATACTGTATGTATAAACTGTGCTCGTATTTATATTATCTTTTCTTTTCTTCAGATCATGATGAGACCAGTGAAATTGGCTTGTTTTTTTATTTAACAATAATAACAAATGACAGCAAGTGTAAATGTTAGATGACAAAGAAAAAATACTTAACTTTTATCATGGGAAAAAAACTGTCAGTGATAATATTTCTAAGCAAGCAATGAGTGTGCTACAGGAAAATAAAAAAACACACCATCCCCTCATAGTAAACATAATGCCTTTTATTATTACTACTATTTTTTTCCCTAATGATAGTGCACGTTATGAGACTTTTATCTTGTCTTCAAGCACCAGTTGTGTTGGTGTCGACATGGTAGCTATTCCTCAACGTTTCTGTGCCATTTGTTTGCTAAAAATATTTGTTTGCAAGATGAATTGCAGCACTGGCAGGCGAGATGACAGCCTACAAGAAGATGATATTGAATTGATTTCTGAAATGTTGCAGAACGGACTAGTTGATGTGTACCACGAGACATGAATAATAAAAATTCTATTAAAAAGCTCTTGAATGGCTGACACCGGAATATTATTTGTGATGATTAATTTTCTTCAGTCATTATAAAGGGGAGTTGGCATCAGATTGCCTCTGACAAAATTGCTTTTCACTCCCTGGTGAATACCCTCAGTATGCTTTTCGAGAGCACAAAACCATATTTCTCAGCGCAATATTATGTCAAGATAGGCTGTGAAAGAGACACTGCTCATGTATCACCTTATTAGCAGCATAAAATCTGTGCTGTTTTAGCTGCTGGGGGGTCATTTGGATATTCTGTCTACATTTCATGACAAGAAGGGGTTTGTTTAGTCCGGTTTTTCCTATTTATTTCTTTTTCTAAACATATGATTGGCGTTATAATTATGAGATTATAAAACAGCTACTAAGTGACTGTCAGTGGTGTTTTTCCACGTAATAAATGTGATTAACGGGATTTTAAAGGCGTTCAGGCTGATAAGTTTGTTGCTTCAAAGCTGTCAAGATTTCTGAAGCGACATGATTCAACAACAGCTGTTGTTGTCTAACTCTAATTAATTTTACCGCATACATTTGTGTTGAATGAATTCTTCACACTTTTCTAAGTGCAACAATTTGCATTTCTAATTATTTTTATTTTCAGCAAAACAGACTGCTGCGCTTTCATTTGCAAGTGCTGCAAACACAAATGCAAACAACAAAAAATCAAAAAGGTGTATTTAAAAAGCTAATTATGAAGCTTTTTTAATTACTCAGGAACACCGTCTGCTACCAGTGAAGTTCAGATCACCATTTAAATGTATAACATTGTGTTTTCTTCACTGTGCTGCTGCTTCATATAGTTGTCTGCTTCTGACAGTTTGTGCATTGACTATATATACAGAGGGGTGACAGGTGTCCAGCTCTAATCTGGGAAGTAGTGTCTTCTTGGAGCCATGCAAAAAAGTAAAGAGAAAATAAGTACACGCTCAGTTTTCAAATTGTCTTTGTTTGTTTTCTCTTCATTCTCAGAGCTATTCCAATCAGGGCAGAGGCAGCAGTGGTGGTGGAGGAGGAGGAGGAGGAGGAGGAGCTGGGGATGAAGACTATGAGATTCCCCCCATTACACCCCCAAACCACGCTGACCCTTCCCTGCTCCACCTCATGGAGCATGAGTCAGGTTACCCCTTTCACTCCCTGCCTCACAACGGCTTGCTCAACACCTACTCCTACCCCGAGCTGCCCGCCCTCATGATGTCCAACATGCTGGGTCAGGACAGTCACCACCTCTCTGGGCCTATGCACACGGTGAGCAGCTTTTCTTTTTAGCTGTGGCCTTTTATGATCATGCAAGTCAATTGCTGTGGTTGGTATTAGTCTTTGTGGTCAGAGGGTTGGAATTTAGCCAATTTGTTTTCCAGTTCATTTTCTCTGAAGGTTTCAAAGCTCCTCTCATGGATAGGTCAGTCTTTAACCTTCTAATTTTGCATTTTTATAAGCTGTAAAATGGTTAATTCTTCTGTGTGCTGCTCTCATTATTATTATATCATTTTTTTTTTATAGCAAAAGCGTTCTTCTATTAGAGTGATAATTAACTTGGTTGGAGATCAGGGAAGCTGAGACACTGAAGTCAGGCCGAGGCCAGAATCTATACATGCAACATTTATAAATACAGAGAGCTGCTGCCTCCTTAACACCCCGACCTCAGCAGCAGAGCTTTCTTTCACATCTATACAGCTGCGTAACTCAAAAGATTTCACTGCCTCAAAATGAGCCGAGAAAGAGAGCAAGAAACTCGGCGTTGCACATTTTCATTCGCTACGATCGTCAAAAAAAATATCAGAAAGCAAAGGAACAGGGGAAGGACGGGAGGTTTTGAACAGAAAAATCTTAAAGAGGAGAAGGTGGGGTGGGGTGGGGGGGGGGATATCCCTTGTCAGCTACTTTTTCTTTTCAAAAGGATTCAGAGGACACCCCCAACCCAAACCACCACTGTAAGGGGACTCTCTCTTGTGTTAAACATGCTTCAGACTGAACATGTAAACACCCCTGGCGAACACATTGAAAAGCTTTAATCATAGGATCGAATCAGATGAATTATAGATGGCCTGTGTGGTGAATTATTCAACGTTATATACTTTCATCTGACATAAATATTACTTTTTTCTTTCTGCCCTCTATCATAAATATTTATGCTTTAATGTGAGCATCCATGACATTTATCCTCTGTTAATCAGGTCTTATGTGATTTTCAGAATCAAACTGCATAAGTTGCGGGGTCTTTTTTTTTCAGTGGGTGGTAGCTAAGGCCTCCATTAAAGCCAGTCTCAAGGATTAGGTCACAATCCATTGGCTATACTGTGCTGAAGAGGTACAGGAGAAAAATCCTGCTGGAACATTTACAGTCAATCTGCACAGATGGTTATGATTTTATTAAGCTAACATAATAACACACCTTCTCTGAATGTGTACAGTTTCATATGATGTGCACAGGTATGGAGGAAAGCAGCCATTTTTTTTGTAACATTTCAGAAGCAAACAGAGAGGGAGTGCCTGCTTCTTAAACAGCTTTTGTTTCACCTTTGCAATTATTTATTTTCAAATAGCCCTTCAGGGTAATGTTCCATTTTCTTATTTCACACCCCCTTTTCTCATAAATGAACCGTCAATGCAATAAATCACTGCACAAACAGAGACTTGCACACACTGTGAAAGGTCCAGAGATTTATGTAACACATTCATGTTTCCCACTTCCACATTTTAGTACTACTCTAGCTGAGGCTGGCTAATAATAGCTGCTATTAATATTTCTTGTTGCCTAGCAACCCTACCAAGTAATAGCTTACTCTGGAAAAATAGATGACCGATAAGGAAGGAGGAGGGGGTAGCTGGTGGGGTTGGAGTGGGGGGATTCAATTCATTTATTATCTCCTGGGACAAGAGGAGCTTATTTCTGAGGCTGAGGAATAGGAAAGTAGGCTGTATATTGAGAAATATTTTAAAGCAATTGGAGATGACGTTATTTTCATTTTGGTTCCATTAGAGATGTTTCATTTGATGCTTCCCCAGCAAAGTCAATTAACCTTAATTTCATACTGATAAAGGTATAATAAGGAAGATTGAATTTATGTCTGCTGCATGCTTAAAGAATAATACAGGTGGATGGAAGTCAGCTCGCAGAGTAACCAGGGTCAGAAATGAAGAGACAAGCGTTTACCTTTGTTGTGTTGTATTGACAAAAGCCTTACAATAAACTCCCAAAATTGGAGGAGATAGCTGGAAAACCAAAGCACTAATCATTCAGCAGTCTTCTTTCACCGCCGCCAAAGAAGCAAATAAAAAGTCGACAGCGTTACCTTAAGGATACGCTTCTCTTCAATAACATCTATCCTTCACTGCACATTTTAAACCTCCTACAAGTACAAGCTCAGCTGGAGCAACAGATACGCTTCATCTCAAGGGATGTTGTTGCTGGTTTTTGTACAACATTTAGCCTAAGGCTAAAGCTCTGTAAACTTCTCCCTGCTTTGGGATTCTCTTTTTCAGCTCACATCGATCCTACAGCAAACACAGTTAAATCATCACAGGATTGAGAGCAGAGGAATGACCATCATTATGCTGTATGGGCACATCATTTTGCATGCTTGTCCTTGTAGCTTTAGTCTGGAATATTTAATATTATCATGTTTATATTTCTAATGTTTTTTATGTTTCTGTCTAATCCTGTTTTTTTCAGCTGAATTTATTCTGGCAACTTCTTCTTTTCTATCTTTTATGACTGAACATGGACAGTATATCAAAAAGATGTGTAGCACATTGGAGAAGAAGATATAATAAGATCATTTATTTGTGGACAAACTGACAAAGTTCAGTTTTGCGTGATACTTCAGTATTTATTTTGTTCAGGTGTAGGCTTCATCCTTTCTGCTGCAGTACACTGCATGTTGTTCATAATAGTGTTGACTGTCAGTTTTGAGCCATCTCTTGGACGTGAAATTGCACCTTTTTACAAGGACTCCAACTAGCAGAAGGATCAACATTGGCGTTATAAAAGACAGAGCTGTCCATCAGAAATGAAACGCTCTTACATTCTCATAACTCCTCCCCACACCGCTGACCTACACTGTCAGCCTCTATGAAGTGAGGCAGAAAGAGCCAAGTCTTGGATGACTGGATACTGTGAAAACATGTAACATGCTGTCGTGTGAATGCTTGTTGCTGAGGGAGAATCCCTGTCTCACCCATAGCTGTCAGCATTTCTGCTGGCATTGAGGGGGTGGGGGGGTGGGGGGGTGGGGGGGTGGGGGGGTTGAGGTGGCACCCAGGGGTCTCGTGTTCAACAAGCCCCCTGATCGTTCAGGTCTGGCTTTATGGTACAGGAGCAAGGGGAGATGCCAGTAAAAAAAGAAAAATAAAAAGGAGGAGGAGGGACCTTCGCCAGCAGACAGTAATGAGAGGTCGATGAGGAGTTTGTAGATCAGTCCCAACGTGGAGCCTTGAGGGGTGCCAGCGTGTTTAAATATTGAAACAGAGCACCAGCCCCTGTCTCATTACCGGTGTAATGAGGCTGGTTAGGAAGAGGAAAGCCTGTGCTGTAATAATAAAAAAGCAGCTGTCAGTTGTACAAGTTTATGTCATGTGTGTATTTAGATGATTTCTGGTGGGATTTTTGTTGAGCTTTGTTATGTGATTCTATTGGCAAAGTGCCTCTAAGAAGCCATATTAAACACCCAGTGACAGTTACCAGTGATATCCAAGGAGATCTTTTTTTTTTTTTTCACTCCACACCAGTCACAGAGGAAACATGAGCAGTCATTCAAAGTTCATTCTCCTTCACGTCTGGTTGTAATCAAGCAAAATCCATAAAAATATGGAATTGTAGAGTCACAATATTACCCCATTGAATGCTTTTTATTACAAAAGATTATGGCTTGTGTTGAAGTACACCCTGTGAAAGCAGACCTCCAATTTTCTGGATTATTATGACATAGGACAAACACCTCAAGAGGTCAGCTTGGTCTTTCTTCTTATCACATAAGGCAACATTAGCTACAAGTAGCCTTTGCTCGATATAATTATCCCATAGATAATGAGCTGACAAATTTACAATAAATAGCTTTATTGCCCACGCATACATTGCATGTTCAGTCTTTGTCTGTGTCACTGATTGCTACAACATTATGTTAGCTTGAGTCAATTTGATTTGATTTATTTAATCTGCAAAACAAATTATATTTTGCATCACTTG
>JAVQJX010147128.1:0-10701 GCA_036025115.1 Ambassis agassizii
TAGTATTCTAAGTATATCTAACGTGCTGCTTTGACCCTAGTTTGTTTGGTTAATAGAAAATAATGCTTAAAATTTGATGATTGAGTCATTATTCAAATAGTTTTTAAAGATAATGATAATAATAATACATTAAACATGTACACACAAACACACAACAACGTGAAGATTTGAAAAGAAGACGTAATATAAGCGTATAATAACCATTTGCTGAAAACCTCCAAATGAGGTCATGCACACATTCATAATCAGGAGATGAATGGCATGTTTCTTATTTATGCTGTAATTGAACTTCCCCTAAAAATTAGAAGTTGGACTGTCGTCATAACAAGGAGCATTTGTAGTGTATGATTGGAAGCTGAATTTAAGCAGATTAGCTTCAACAGACTCCTCCAACTACAAGTTTTCCAGCAGTGTGTTTATGTCACGTGTGTGTATGACTCGGTGTTACTGCACCATTTTGGAGGTTAATACACACAGAACCCTGTCCTCTTTGGGATTCCCTATACTGCAGAAAAAAAGATGCAATATGACACTGTCAGATTTTTTTGTTTGTTTAAGAATTCAGTCCAACTTCAAAAGTATCAAACTGCAAGAAAGGAGAAAATATGGAAACTCAAAAGAAAGTAATAAGATGGTAGAGTGCATAATATTACCCTTCGAAGCCATCACACTTTAAGATGAAAGCAGGATGATTTTTTCTGACAATGAATGTCAGAACTGACTCATTGCATGAGTTCAGTACAATGCTCAGTGAATACAGCCGCAGCAGGAGAGGCTATTGTGCTTTTAGGACAGCTTTGGGAGAGAAGAGGGGATACATCTCTTTCTTTTTTCTTTTTTTTGGTGTGTGTGTGTGTGTGTGTGTGTGTGTGTGTGCGCGTGTGTGTGTGTGTGTGTGTGTTCCGACCCTTTTTGTTACACCCTTCAGTTCTCACATAAAGAAAACTGCAAGCTCTGCAGGTTTCTTTCCAAAAAGGTAAAGATGTTCATTACGTGCACAAGAGAAAGTGTGTATCAGCAAAGAGGCATTCACAAAAACACATACAGTAGACTTTAGCAAACACTAACACACACACTGCTTGACTGCATCTGGTTTTTGTTACCACGTCGACGGTGGGGAAGTGCATTGGCGCCCTGCTCTCATTGGTCCTTCGCTGCCGGCACTGATTTTAATTGGCCATCTTTGTGCCAGACCCTTAAGCTCATGACACACACACACCCCTAAAAGCTGGGGGCTGCGCGGGGGAACGTTGTTGAAAAAAAAAAACAAAAAAAAAAACACAAGGGGAACGGTGGCCAAAGTTTCAAAGTTGAACTAATTGGGAGTCATTTTCTCCTTTTTTTTTTTGCTCATGTAGACACAATCGACAAAAAATTCTGCACAATTAGCACATTAAAACCCCCAAAAGTTTGTCACACGAGTGAAGGGAGGGAAAGGTAAGAAGGCTAAAAGAGAAAGTAAGGGAGTAATGCTTCCTGCAATGAAAGAATAAAGTATGTCACAGGGTTACCCCCTATTAGACACACACACACTCATCTGGGGTCTCCTCGAGTCAAAGCCTGACATAGTTTTAGCCTCTGGTCTGGGAGATGCTGTGAAGAAACACACACAGCTGGAGAGCACATGACTAAACACTGAAGCTGCATCACAAGGACAAAAACTGGAGTTTGTAGGAAACACATTCTTTTCATACATGCAAGTTCTGCTCTATCCTGCTCATAAAAACATTACCAAACAACTGCAGTACATCACTGCTGTTTGCGCCAGGCTCGTTAGCGTGCACAACTGTGATTCATCGCTGAATCAAACACATCAGAAAAGCCTGCTGCATGCTGCATCAGGACTGCACACGAGCGGTCATGATGCACCAACTTTCCTCCTTAGTGGAACGCTGCTTAGAGCATCATACAGCTCTCCTCTGCGGGGCTGTATTTCTCTGGGAACAATCTACACGAGGAACAATCGATATGTGGGATCTGGACTGCAGCCAAGTAGGACTCAGTTACCCTCACTGCATCCCTTAGGATGTGATATGTGGAGTCTCACTGTGTGGTTTTCACAAACAGTAAAAAACCACAGAGGGATTATGAAAAATTGATACAGCAACAGCAACAATGTCTCGTCCTGTTCACTCTCCTGTTAGGACCACAGAAACAGATAATTGACTAAATGCATATGACATATTGGAACTAAATGTAGCTTTAACTGTGTTTCAAGTAATGGGAAATAAGAGCAAAATGTGGACAAGAGTGATCTTTGTTCAGAAATGTCTCTTCATCTGCTTGTTGACCAGGGTCCATGAGGACATGGTGGCAATGCTTTGGGGAGATGGAAGTCACCTTACAAGAGAGAAGGAAAACCTGCCATCACTACATTACAGCTCTTAAACAGTTCTCCTGCACGTATGGCTCCATCTGAGGCTCCACCTGATGCAGAATACTTATCGGTTTATTGCTGCTGAACATACAGGTCGATATCAGGTTTTAATGGAACACACCGACTGAGTCGTTTCTATGAACATTCTGGGGACATTTGTATAACAACAACACAGCAGGTCATGTCATTGGATTGGACAACATCATCATGGATTAATGTATGCACTGCATTGATTGTATGGGCTGTTTATGAGTTAGAAAAAAATCAGGGCGAGCGTTTTCTACACAAAGAAAAGAGTTCTATTGGAGTATTCCTTGGAAAGATCACACACAGCACAAGTGTGCTTTTCCTCAGGTTTAACCAAGTGAAAATAAGCAGTAAAAATGGAAGAAGAAAGAGAGGAATTATACAGAAAGCCATAGAGGGACGGGGGATAAAAACAAGAAGGAGCACAAGAGTCTGAGAGAGAGAGAGAGAGAGAGAGAGCTCTTTGAAGTGTCAAGCTGCAGGCTTGGCTACTGGTGGCACTTCTAATGAAGGCTAGGCTGCTGTTGCTGATGTGTGTCTGTGTGTTGTGCACTGGGTAGACTGAAAGGTCTATGCAGCGCTTGACTCTCCATAAAAGTTCAACAGCCACAGGGCTTTGGAGGAAGGCCATGCTACACCACAACACGCTGGCCCCACAAACCTGCCTCATGCCAAACACCCACACACACACACACACACACACACACACACACACACAACATCAACACAGGCCCACAAAGCACGCAATGCTGAGATCATCTATAAAGCCACAAATATGGGCAATCAAACTTCAGGAGTAAAACACATCGATACTGACGTGCACACACACACACACACACGTTCACAAACTGCAGCCACAAACTTGGCAACGTGCGGCCGCCTCGTCATACAGTCAGAGCCGTAACGCTAATGCGAAAAAGATGGAAAGTATGACAATCATACATCCCCGACACAAAGCAGAGTGCATAAAAAGCAGCACATAAAACATTAATAGCAGAACAGTTTGAGCTAAAACACACCAAACCAACACAAGCAGCTCTGCTGTGTTCGAACAGGAAGTGGGACACACCGCTGCTTCTGAAGCACATCCCATCATTCAGGGGATGATCTGGCGTGCTGCCGTCAGTGTGTGCATGTGCAGCCATCACACTGACCTGACATATAAATACTGTGTCTGTAGTTCAGAGGAACACAATCACAGTTACACATTTTTAAGGATTACATTGTGTGAAATGCAGAAACAGTATGGATGCAAGCACAAATCTCTATAGATGCTGCAACATCTGAATAAATTACTGGAGAAACATGAAATTCAGCATCCTGTATGCTTCTCACTCACCAACCCAATTAGGAGCAACATCTCTACGAGCCTCATCAAACACTCGAGGGAAAATATCATTTCAAAAATCATTCTGGAGGAGTGCTGTGAAACACTGCTTTACTACTCTATTCGCATATTTGACAGATGATACATGGGGACGTCAATTTACAGCTCATTATTTAGAAAACATGTGCAGTATGACTAAAATAAGACATTTTTGAATATATATGTTAAAGCTTGGGTGTGCAAATGAAACTGCAAGAGAGATGTGAAGCAAAAACAACATGCATTATGCATCATGTAGAAAGCTAAGGACACCAGATGCACTACTAATATATATCCAGCACCAATAAGTAAAACTGGACTGAACATCTGCAGTCCTGCAACTGTTGACATGGATGTCTGGTCTGCGTGTGGAACCACTTTCTTGCGTACATACTCTGTCCCGTATGGATCACCGCAACAGTGAACAGCTAAAACTAGGTCCATAGACACTCACTAATTAAGTCAATAAGTCACATCTGACAGAATAATCACACAATCTGAAACATAAGTAGCACAAATAGACTCAAATAAGCTAAAACAGGCAGTTATTTAACAAGCAGTTATTATTGGCTTGTCCGAACTGGCCTCAGCTTGTGGGCATGACAGTGGACGCCTGGTTAAACTTGGTGTCGCTGTCACCGCATGTAACAATCAATCACACACTTTCCAGGTCTTTGTGACATTTGTACACAGTCTTCCTCTCACAGAGATGAGGAGAAGGTGCATAGTTAGGGACGTAGAATGATAAGAACAAGAAAACAGAATATAGGTTAAAGATGGAAGAGTGGGTGTATGAGGATGAGGGGGAGGGAGCAGCAACCATCCCTTGTGCAGCTGTTTACATGAAGCCTAATGCATCTCACGGGAGTGAAGATAATTAAGATAATTTGTAATCAGTCACCAGCCACCGCAGCAGAGCACCACCTCTCCTCCTCCTCTATAGCTTTTTTTTTTACCCCCTCCTCCTCCTCCTCCTCATTTTTTGACAGGTGAGCTTGCGATAATAAAATCCTCTCTTTCCTGTGATACCTCTGCATTTCTTTGTAATGTTCTCACGACTGACAAATCCATCCACACACAATGGCGAGCTAAATATCATATTATCGGCACCCATCGCACGCCGGACAGTTGGGTTCTGTCTCCAAACCGCACACATCCATTTTTACAGACCCCCCCCTTCCCAAATCTCCACAGACACCCTCTGTGTGCGTGCAGTAATGACACAATTTGTCCCTAAAATGCTTGATGATGGGGAAAACAACAATCATAAAAAAAAACATGTGGCTCCGCGTTTGAAGACATTGGCATGTTAGTGCATGCAACGGATAGAAAATCCATTAAAAAGTGCATTCAGAATGACATAAAATTTAAAAAAAACGCAAGTCTGTCTTTACTTACTGAGGCTTGAAATGAAGATCAGTATACGATTCATAAACCACAGTAATGGTCCTTTCCTTAGTACTGTTTGTTCTTTCAATAAAACTATGCATGCAAATATACACAGAAAATAAACCACCCACAAATCCTATTACTTACTCACTCTTCTGTTTTCTTCCCCTAACTAGTTTTTGAAGGGTATTTACACAGAGTGGGAGTCTGCAGGTGGGAGAGTCGCCAGCTAGGCTTCAGCCTGGGACTGTACTGATGAATGCTGCCCTCTCAAAAAGGCCTCATCGCTGGGTAGAAAACTGTGGTCACATTAAAGTGTGTTTTCATCAATATCAATAGAGTCCAGAGGGAGAGTGGAACATGAACATTACTGACTTCATCTTTGCAGTCAAACAACCATATGTGTCAGTGTAGACATATATTCTCTTGTTTATGTCTAACAAAGTAGAGCTTGCTTTAAGATCTGAGTGCAAGAACTCCTTCAAACACAGATGATTTTAGACTGACACTGGGGTGGCTTTTTTAGCCAAAGTCCATCCAAAGGTAGCTAGGGTTACTAATGAAAAACATCATGAATGAATGATGATGCTCAATGGTAAGTAGGCACATTATTCTCTCAGTCTGATGGAAAAGGACAAAAGGGGAGGTGCTGTCTCAGGAGGAGTTCAGAATTAAGTAGGTGCAGCCTCTGCATGGTGGAGAATGGATAGAAGTGTGGAGTCAGAACTTGGTCTATAGTCAAGACATAGATGAGACCGAAATGAGACTTCTTCATAGGGTGACTCGGCTCACTCTCTGAGATTGGGTGAAGAAATCCAGAAGAGACCCAAAGGACCCAAAGAAGGGACTCCATTTGTGATTGTTAGGGCACCTGGTGAGGAGGCCTTTAGAGGTGTACCCAGGACCAGAACATATCTATATTGTCTCAGCTCCCACCTGTTGCTACCATGATCCTGACGGTTTAAGTGATTTGTGGGACAACAATGACCAAACGATGCACAAACCATAAACCAGCAGACGTGACGATGCAGGGGTGTGTTTGTTTCTCGACTGGGTTAACAGTGTAAAAAACAGCAGGGCAGTGTTGAGGAGGTCTGTGTATAAAACAGTTGGGATTAATAATGAATGCGTAAAAAAAAAAAAAAAACGTGGCAGTGGGCACTGCAGTGCTCCTGACACTGAAAGCGATGCTAAAGCATTAAAATTCAAGTGAAAACTGCAGCTGGCAGCACTTCCCTGAAAGGAAACTATATCGACAATCCAACTTTTTTTTTTCTTACACCCACCCTTCTTTCTTTCTCACCCCCTTCATACCTCACTTCCTCCCTTCTTCCCGCTGCTTTTGTCAAACTCTGTGTAAAACTGTCAGCGAGCAGCTTTTTGGGAAGCAGCAATTAGAAGAGAACAGAGACTTTTTCGGGGGAGGGCGCGTGCACACACACACAGGCATCTTGAGTATTTTCTAGCAAGAGCGACCTAAAAAACTGTCCTCATCACTTTGGATAATGCGTTCTTAGAACAGAAATAACTAGCTGGAGCTTTGTGTTCTACCCCTGTTGGATTTGCATAAAACTTCATCGCTGAAGCATGACGAGCGAGGCCCCGGTTCATTCTGACTTTTTCGAAGGAAGCTGCTCTCGTGTAATCTCGTGTTTGAGCACATGAAGTACTTCCTAGATGCAACCAAGCGTATACCTTTGGTCTCTGTCACACACAGACATACCTCACAGCCGTGACGTAAAAAGAGCCATCGCTCATTTTACCACCCGACCCATGATTCATAGCAGATGGGCTGCGAGTACGACACAAATCCCCTGACCCCAATCCAAGCGGGTTATTGAATTGTCAAACGTTTAACAGTGAGGGGTCGGCAGCGCCTGCACCCAGTCATTTTTCTACAAACCACCACTTTCTGTTCATCCATTTCAACACAGGCGAGATGAATTATTGATCCCTCTGAGTAAATTGGGCGCAGAGTCAACAAAGAATTGGAGGTCAAAAAAGAAAGAATAAACTAATATTGAGAAGAAAACAAAGTTAGAGGGTTGTTGGCTGAATATTGTCAGGGGAACAAATTCATTAGGGAGTCCCTTGTTGATTGTACAGTTTTCGGATGATTGTGTTGTGAAAAGTGACTCAAGACAAAAGTTTTGTTTCATCAACACTCATGTTGTTCTTGGAGGAAGAACAAGAACACTTTATGTGCCCCAAAGGCGAGCAGCTCTGTCATGGTGTGATCATGCTAATGGTCTCACTTCCACAGCTACACCTGAGCTTCACACTCACACACACAACTGCGCTGTAGGTACATAAAGAGCAGAGAGCAGGCACACAAATGCACTAATCAGCATTACAGTAACATTAGGCTTTAACTAAATTAGACTGTTGGCCTGGAACTTCCTTCAAACTTTATTGAAATGAGGTGTATTTGTGCTTGTTACTTTAATGATCAAGCAGGCTGAGCCTTGTCCTGGATTTACCTACAGTATGGGCAAAGTTAGAACAGCATATAATTGGCAGGCGTTCCTGTATTTTTACACCATCTAACTTCTTGGATTGAGTCAAGAAACAGCCACCTGCATCAGCCAAGTTAGCTGCTATCAAAACCTTGAACAGCTAATTGGCCTCAGATGGCTACAGGCTAATTACAAGAAAGTTTCACTGTGTGAGAGGAAAAGGAGGCTCGTCCGAACAGCTTCAAGCCCACCTTTAGACCCAGTCATTATTTGTTATGAATGTTTATATGAATGTAAACTAGCATGAGTCGTACGGTCACAACATGAGTTAATGCACAAATGGAGTTAATGCATACAACTGTGAAGGTTTGGCTATGTGATGCTAGCTAGCTACAATGGAAAAAAGGCCAGTTAGCATAAACAATTGCATTTTAGCATCTAAATATGAAAAGATTAACTTAATGTTGCCTTTTTTACACAGCTTTCTATAGCTCATTAGTTGAAGTAGACAGAAAAAGCCCATCTGAGCACAGCCTTGGTGGTTTTATGGTGCATTTCGATCTGAATTCTATTTTAATAACTATTGCACTTAGCTTCTTGACAGTCCAAAAAGCTTCTCTCTCTCAGTGATCTTTATGAACTGGTAATTCATATCATTTTCACTCTTACCAATTTGAACGCACTTTTCACGTGAAGAGGAGAAGAGGAGGTGGATGAACACAGATGAGTTAAACAGAGACACGCACTGATTCACATGTTTTGGTTCGGCAAGTGAGCCGAGACCCTGACACACAAAAGATTAAAACCCACTCCAACACGATGAGCAGTAGCTAATTAGAGCCATTAAAAATCATGAGATTCATATACATGCTAAAATATGCAGAGCGCTCCTGAATGTGGAGAGCTGAAGAACCTGAGGATGGAGAGGGGAGGGGTGGAGTGTCTTTATTTATTTATTTATGTATTTTCCTGCAGCAGGATGGGTCTCTCTCTCTCTCTCTCATACACACACAGCTTTTTTAGATAAAAACAAAAGAGGGCTTTAAAAAAAAAGAAGCTTCTACTGTATGAACAAACAGCAGCTATTTATTCATCTGATTTCCCCTTCAACCCTGTCGGCTAACAAATGCAAACAAATACACAACACAACTGGCGCCTTTTATTGCTGCCACCCACCCCGACAAAAACCACTTGAGCATGTTTTTTTTTTTTTTTTTTAATCCAAAACAACTACTTGTCCTGCTTTAAGCGGCCCCCCACAGGGAATAATATGCATCTTATACAATCGTTTATTTTAGCACACCGAGTCTTAAAATTATATATTTTCTTACTGTAAATATGCCCAGGGGTTGAAACAAATGCATGTTTTAAAAGTATTTTCTTGATTCAAGCTTTGTTGTCTTGATTCTGACACATTCGTTTGATTTGAAGAATTTTCATTATCAAACAGAAAAGCAGCAGCAGGACGTGTGGGCTGAAACGTGTGGTAGTTGGTGAAATGCGGCAAAATATTACAACCCATCTCTTGAGCTAGCTAGCTTAGCTATAGCTAACTTTTCTCAGCTCCTGTTGTAGAGCTAATGTTAGCGAACTATTAGTCTTAATTTATTGCAAACTGATAATTAGTATGAACTGGTTAACTATTAAACCATTTATTTCCACCAACCATGTCAACTGTAACAAATTAGCTGCAAGCCATTAGCTAGCTATTCTAGCTAACACTTTCCTGTATCTTCATGATTTGCTCATTAGCCCATATTGTTCCATCAAAAGGTGGAGATGCTTGTTACGGATATGAAAAAATGATTTCCCTTGAGATGCTACATATACATTTAGGCTATGCTATATCAGTTTGATGTATACTTTTACTTTGAAATCCTTCAGGTACCACCTCAGTTCTTTCCCATAATATAAAGGAATCAGCAGGCTTTTGAGATCAAAACAAAGTCAGAACAGCATCAGAAAAAGACAAGAAAAAGTTCCTTTCTATGATATTTAACATGCTGCACTATACATTGCTATCCAAAGACAGTCTGGTGTTTCCAGGCACAACATTTTATTATCTGAAGGCGGTAGTTCAAATCCCAATCCCCAAGTAAACAAAGAGTTAGAAGAAAGCAAGCACTGTGGAGAAACAGGCCAAAATATAAGCAGCTTTATGCATTATGCATCAAACTTCGGCTGTTTTCAATAATAGACTGCACGGTTCAACTCATAGGTCAGAGCCTCTGCATCCGTCAGAAGAGAAACAGACACAAACAAACCAGAAATACGAGGATTTGGAACTATTTAATTGATTTTTTTCCATTCTTGTAGGATAGTCTGTTGCACGCTCTTTTAAAAGAAATGTTGTGAAATCTTAAGGAGATTGTATTGACTTTATTTGGAGTGCAGGAGGTTTGATATTTGACAGCCAATGTGGAAAATCCATCATGCGCAGGAACGTTGTTGTTTGAGACGTTATTAAAAGGAACCCAGCGACAGCGTCCCTTGCCAATAATCCAGCCCCTCTGTGGTTAATCAGGTGTCGAGTAAACAAAAACTTTCCTTTTAAATATGAGCGGCAGACATGCATAATTCATGGTATGAAGTGTTTGTATGTATGTGTATTGTTGACCTAGTTACCTCCCACTGTTGTTTTCAAAGAGGTGGTGCTAAGTACTCTGCCAACATCTGAACTTTCTCCTGGCTGTGTGCCGGAGAGGCGCTGTGATGAGTTCCTATCTGTGACTTGATTTTAAACTGGATATTATTTATACAAATGGACAATATTTCAGTGTTTATATGTTTGGTTAAAGTGTAAGAAGCTATGTATACATTACTTTAAACTGTTTCCAACTTTTTAAAATTGATTTTTGCCACCTCTTTATTTATGACCTTTTTATATTAGAAAGAAAAAAGTTAGCAAAACTGTTTTAACCATTTACTTTTAGATATTTGTAGAATCTTAACATTGTGTCTACCTCCGTGAAGGTTCTCAGTCATCCAGGTCATTTTCATTCAAAGGAGTTGAATCAAGGCATCTGGACTTGTAGAGTTTTCTTGAAGACGTTTCACTGCTTATCCAAGCAGCTTCATCAGTTCTA
>JAVQJX010147187.1:0-15380 GCA_036025115.1 Ambassis agassizii
ATCACAAATATCTTAGTAAAATGTAAAGTTCAAAGAATTGGGTGCAAATTAAAGGTAATGGAGACCACAACACTACTGACACATTCCAAAAATAGAGGAGGAAACACAAACATGTAGTAAAATAAATTATTGTGACTTCACCTTTACCTGATGGGTAGACTGATCATCCTCAGGAGATGTCTGGTCGGCTACCCTGAACAGCGTGGCAGGTGTGGGCCTCCTGCGTCGGATCTGTAAACAAACACAAACATAAAGGGCAGCCATAAATACATAAATGATTAAAGTGGCTAACACTGTATTATTAATAATGCTCAGCAGCACAAAGCTATATCAATCACATGGAAAGTGTTGACAGGGTGGTGAAGGGCATGCCGGGCCCTCGCTGACTTCATTAGTGCTGCTTCCAGTGGGTCAACAGCCAACAGCAAGTTTACAGCAGTCGATACTGGTGAGGTCAGAGCAAACAAGCCACGGTCAGTGGAGCAGAGATCACATGTGATTTTATGGGCAGCACACTGAGGGTCCTGTAGTATAGAACAGGAGCTTATCAAAGATTTTGACTTACTTGAAGTAAATTCTCACAAACAGTCCATGGAAAAGGGAGTAAATGGACCACAGGAACAAACCCAGACACTCCCATCCACTTTTCTAATTTCCATCTACAACCCCACACACTGCTCCCCGGACTCCCAGAGTAGAACCAGTGCCAGACCGACTGCAGACCTGTGCTACACCTTTGTGCACAGTGATCTCTGTGTCCCAGGGAACAAATACCCAGCTGTGCCTACATGGTATGAGGGCCTGCCTGTGAGATTGAGTTGTATAAGAAACACTGCACTTAAAAGGAAGCAGTAAGGTTTACAGGCTACTAACACAACACACAGGCTTACATGTGGCAGAGTCTGTGTGTTTGGATGTAATTTTAGTGTTTAGGGATGAAGTGGTTATTCAGGTTGGGGTCCTGATGAACTGTTTCTCTGCTTTCTGCATGCATTCTGTGATCCTGTTTACTTCAGGACACGGCCTATAGCAGCCAAGGGTGAAGCCATGTCAGTGCCTCCAAGTCCAAGTCCCAGGGCTCTTGTCTGGAAGACAGCACTGAACCCAGGCTGCAATGGATCAGTGTTGTTTCACAGACAACCTTGGTAGAGTGGTTGATCTCACCCGTAAAGGTATAGGATGTCATCTGTACGGAGCAGATGGAGTAAATACATCACACATCAGGACATTTCAGCATCAACTTTCTAATTCAGGCTGGTACTTCAACTACACTGAAGTTGTCAGACCACCTTGCTTGCTGAAAACCGATGCTTAAGGGGAACTTTGTGACACTAAGGTAATCTGAGCAAAAGCTAGGAGTCAATATAGGTCCGCTGTGGCTGCAGGTTTTTGTTCCAACCAGCCAAGAGCACACAGTGTGACTAATCAGTTGATTGAATTAGTCAAGCCTGGTGTGCTGCTGCTTGGTTGGACCAAAAACCTGCAGCAACACCGGCCCTTTGGTGGACCAGTTTGAGATGCCTGCTCTAAAGGAACCCTGGAATACGTTGGACCATGAAGGATCCACCTCATGCATCCTTTCCAGAGAATGTGCGTCCTTCAAAGGATACACTCACTCCCACAGCTTATATCTTATCAGTCCTGGGAACACCCAAACATGCTGCCAGGGATGCCTGGAATGGGTGGCACAGTGGTGCACTATGCCTCACAGCAAGAGGGTTTGAACTTGGCAGGGCCTGTCTGTGTAGAGTTTGTACATTCTCCCTGTACCTTCATTCTTTATGGGTACATTGGCTTCCTTCTGCAAACCAACTTCCTAGTGTCATTATCCATCCCTGGTTGTTTGTGTCTTCGTGTTAGCCCTGTAATAGATGACCTGCATGAGGTGTACCCCGCCTCTCACCCTTTGGCAGCTTGGATAGGCTCCAACCCCCTGTGACCATGTACTACAGTACAGTTCAGAGAATGGATGGATGGATGCCTGGAGCACTGTCCTTAGTCTTTATTTTGCTTTCACAATTTTTGCTTTCACAATGTGGTCACATTGAAGTCAATTGAAAATGATTAAACACTACTTTTACAAGCAACAGAAAAGACCTGCTTGAGGTGTGAGTTCCTGATGGAGTATTGCTTTACTGAAAAACATGTGAGGCCTTCATAAAGAAAAATTTACATGCAGATCTTGTTGCCTTTCCATAATAACAGCTGACATCTGTAAAAGTACCTTTTGGAAAATTGTTGGACTAAAATAAGGTACGCTGAAAATACAAGCAGTGCTGTTAAGTGGATTTGGCAGGTCAGACAAACAGAGTATTGAAAAGTCTCCTCTGTGGAGCAAGCCAACCTTGGCCATGACATGAACCTATGAGCTGCTGTTTACGGCACTACATAACATCATAGGAAGAGAGTTAAGTATCCTGGCTTTATTTTGCATAAAATGGCTTGTGTTGGTTTCCCTTCCGTCTTGTTAAGCGAGGTGTGCGTCATCACAGTAAGGCGCATGTTGCCAAAGCAGAGGCTTGTTGGTCCGTGTGGTGGAAATCTGCCCCTGTCAGATTCAACAACACGGAGTAATCAAGCATGGATTTCACCCTTATTTATGACACCAGGCACACATCACATTTTAATCTCATCACGCAACTTCCAGCTTTCACATCTCCTCGTTGTCTCACTTTATCTGTCTCTCGTTCATTCCCCTCTCCTTCCTCTATCCTGTTTACTTCCTTTTTTCATTCCTTGACAGTGACATTATCCGCTCCTCGGTGTGCGTCACAACTAAAATCACATTATCATCCTTTTTCTTTTCTCATCTGATCTCTCTCTTTTTTTATGGGAACATCCACACTAGCTGCCTCTGTCCAACCCCCATTGACTCCACTGTCTCTCTCCCTTGGCAAGGTGTGGAAGGCCTGAGGCTTCACACTGCTAAAGACCTTGCAGCCTCTGCCTGTGTGACACCTGCTACCAGCCTCGCAGGGCAGCCGGAGGTGGTTGACACAGAGGCCCATAAGACAGAGCAGACACCAGATGTTGTCTTGACCAAGCCCGGAGTCCTTTAGATTTAAAGCCATAAAACTGGGGACACGCTGGATTGTCCATGTGCACTCAGGTCTATCAGGCTATTTTGGGTTATTTGTTGGTTAAATTGTTAATAAGAATATTTCTGCTTATCACAGATATATTAGCATGAGTGGGTAGAAATTGCTCTTTTTTGAACACATCCTCTCTCCCGGACAAAAACAAAACAGTTCGCCAGAATAAGGCACCATTAAAAGATGATAGCTGCGAAGGACTTTTATTAACACAAATGCTGATGAAAACAGACGCATTGAGGTAAATGGAAGGCAAAATGAATGAGTGGGATAATTGAGGTCAGTGAGAAGCATAATCTGATGATCTATTTACCTGCTTATATGCTGTGTGTGTGTGTCCATCGTTGCCACTCTAATCTGGTTCTTAGCATAAGCATCATGGCGGTGTTGTGAAATGTCAAGAGGTGACCTCTCATAGTGACGACACTCCGCTGTAACACAATTTGTAATGTACACTAACAGGACATCAAAACAATGAGGTTGATTCTTCAGACGCAGGCGCTTGTCTTTTTTTATGCACATTTACGTACACAAAGGTGATGATGGTGGCGGTGCTGTTGTGTGACACCAGCAATGCCAGATGACACGCACACATAGTGAGTCTAGTAATTTTCCAGCCTTAAAACCACACCACTCTGCTTACAGTTACATAATATAGTATGCGACTTCCTCATTTAAGGCAACAGTGGGGCACAGCGTGTGAGATTACTCCAGCTATGCTTTATCCCTCCATCCCCTCCCTCGTGTTCTTCTCTAAACCCGCTGCCCCCAATCTCCCAAACCCTCTCCACCTCTGGCAGTGATTGTTTTTGCATCGTGATCAGTCAGGCTGTATTGGACTTGCACTGAGGGGCTCTGAGCTGGTGGCTGCTGTGGCCTTTCAGAGGCTCCACAGGTGCATGCCTGCAGGCTTCCCCGAGAGGCAACCGCCACCTCGATGGGTTTCACAAAAGAGTTTGTTGTGCTAAAAAAAATAGCCAGTAGGGGATCACAGAGGAGATATTTATTGAACCTGAATAGTGCTGACAATGCAGGGTGTGAGATTGGGAGAGAAACCCTTACTTCTTAAAATTTTTATCTCCTCAACAAGTTGTATGTTTACGACTTTGTCCTAAGTGATTATGTAGCCAAGAATGACTCCAACAGAAGCCTTTGGTACATGAATCACTGCTAACTGTTGACTTTGCATGTTTCTAAACGTGCACAAATGTGTGTGTTGGCTCAGCACCGTCTCACGCAGCAGCCTGGGTGCAGATTGGCTGATATGGGTCTGCTCCCAAGTGACCATCCTCTAAGCTGACACCCTCGTGGCCAGGCCTATAAAAAGCAGCTGCAGTAGGACAGCATAAACTAGATCTTGGAGGGTGGGGCAGGGCAGGGGGGAGTGGGGGGGAGCTCTGAGGGTGTCTGTGTGATGAGACAGAAAAGAAACTCGGAAACTCTGCAGTGGTATTAAGAGTCAGGGCATCTCAACGGGCACAGAGGGAAACACACCTTTTCCCTGTTACCTATCGTCCCTTGTGTCCAATAGCACTCTATTAAAGCGGGTCATCCAATCAAGCAGTATGCGTCAGCTCTCTGTGACAGAGGTGGGAGCATCACTCAGGTTCATATGAAACTCCTGAACTCTCTGATGGCAGAGCTGTAACCCAGCTCCAGATGGATAGATATGGATTTGTCCAATATTGATTTGCTGGTATGGCATCTGCCCACAGGGAGGCCAATACATCACTCAGAAATAAGCCCTCGTGCGCATAGCATACAGTACACTGATGGGAACACAATGTTTTATTGTCAGCCTGGAACTTTATGCAATTCATTTGTCTAATTAAAGAAAGATGAAGAAGAAATGTTGGATTAAAAATCAACAGCAATAAAAGCAACCTGAAACAACTGCTGCTCCCATTTATTCAGCTCTGTGTTGCAGGTGTTCTGCTGTTATTTTATTCCATCTCTATGCTTGTGATCTTTAGCTGGATTGAACCCTGAAGAGCAACTCAATTAAACAAAATCATGACGTTGCCCCTAGGTGAGCCTTTTGAAATAGAGTGTCAGTCCCACGCTGTGCTCTAAGTGCAATCTAGCAAGCAGTTCAATAATACAGCAAGGTGAAAAATGATCCCTTTCAATATGAGGGGAATGATTTTTTTTTCTGCTTATAGTATGAAAGGCATTCACAAGCTTTGAATAGTGGACTATTTTATCGTGATGTGTCAGACGCATATGTTGCAGGTTAAAAAGGGCAGTTTGCCTCTCTTAGCATCCCTCAGTTCAGCAGGGAAATATTTTATTAGCACAACATCCACGTTTTTAACAAATTTTACTCCTATAATTAAATTTAATCTTATCTGGTAACATGGGACTACACAGCATTTCTCATTTCATTAAAAATCTCTATTATAATCTATTTTCTCTCTCTTGGGTCATGAATCAGACACACACTTTTTTCTGGATTAACCCTAAAATAGCAGGCCACCTTGCCCCTTCCTGACAAACTGTTTATATTTTTGTAAGCATAACGAGTAAATAACCAAAGGTCAATGATCAGATCTATCATGTGACAAACAGCTCTGTCAGACACATGCTCTGTCAGGCCATGTCCATTCATTGCTAACGCACAGTGCTGGCAGGCAGCCTCAGCAAAGCTTCACTTAGTAACACTCACAGTTTCAAAGAGGGTCAAGGACAACGAAAGGCACATCTCAACCTAAACTGCAGGTCTATCAGATATGCACGGTGCGCTCGTTCCTATTCATATACATGGCATCAGTGAATTCCCATAGGTCACCCAGGCTGCTTCTCAACATTCAACACTTTCACAGAGACCTTTGGCCCCACTTCTGGCTAACTGAATAAACAGATGGGCTGCAGATAGCATCTGGAGGGGCTCTCCAATGACCCCCAAATAGGAAATATAATTACGCTGCACCCACTGGCAGGATGATATCATCATCAGACAACCCCCTCACCCCAACCGACCCCACTCCTTCTCCTCACAGCATTTATGTAATTAGCCGCTGATAGCTGTTTGGCCTGTTGTTCCAGAGACTGTAGGAAGAAAAGCCTGATGAGTGACAGGAAGCCACCTGCCAGGCTAGAGCGCACGACAGGGGAGGGGTGCCAATCACCACATTGCATGGAGACGATGGAATGGCTAACAGCATGCAGAGATAATTCTGCTTTTCTTGTTCTTGCACTCAAACTCTGCAGTGTCTCGGCTTGTAGCTGTCAAAGACTAGCTCCAGAGGTCAACAGGCAGACGCAACAGAGGACAGAGTAACTATAGTTACTCATCTGCAACGTCATATGCACCCACTGGTGATAAATGACAAAAAGGTTACTGTTGATAGTTGCTATGCAGCTTCTAACTGTGACATTCTAATATCACTTAGGAGTGTAGCAAAGATTTGTTAGAATCACACCTTGATTGTTGCAAATGTTGCACCAGACAGGCAGACAAACCATTAGGGCCATTCTCTCTATAACATATTGAAGATGACCTGGTGTGCCCCTGCGCAAGACCATTAAGGCAGATAAATGCTGCAAAAAAAAAAAGTCTCAACAGCGCTTAAAATCAGAGATTACAACTCAGCGCCAATAACATCATGCTATGTCTTCCCCGTGTTGATGAAACAGGGATTGAGATCAATCCCATTTGTTCTGAGGCACGCTTCAGCGCTCCTCTTAGTGTGTCCACATTAGCAAGAACACTAACCACAGAGGGGGTCTCCAGCTACAGGGAGTTGACCCTGACATCAGGGAAATCAGGAAGAGGATGTGAGAGGCACCACAGCAAACATAGTGATGACATTTTGTGACAATGCCCCATTTCTGTCCCGGCTGCACCCCTCTAATCTTCTCCTCCTTCTTCTTGAGATGTTAGCTACACACTAGTGAGTGTGAAAATGACACCAAGCACCACATAGTTAGACCCCAATGATGAGAGGCCTACATGCCTAAGGTATGTACACTAAGTGTGTACACTGTAATCAGGTGACAAATCACTCTACCCATGCTCAATATTTATGTTTTTTTGAGCTGTTTACACATTACACATCCATGTGCACACAAGCCAACAGGAGATGATAGATTGCTTGCATGAAGTGAACATGATATTTAAAAAAAAAAAAAAAAGATTAAAAGAGGCATTCTAGCTGCACCGCTGAAACGCTATGGAAAAACAAATGAAAGGAAACTTTGTGAAGTCAGATATAAGCCATGGACATGTTGCTCCAAAGTCATTAACTAATCAAAACGCCTGGACTGTCAAAAAGATGGAGGAAGAAACACATAACGTAACCCACAGAGGACAGAGTCCCATTGATTGTGTCCAAACTGCAATTACAATGTGCGGTTTGAGCAGGGCGATGTTTAATAATGTGTTTGCCACTACAAATACAGAAAATCATTTTCATAAACACGTCATTGGACAAACTGAGTCAGCCCAATACAGTGACATTCCTGACAGTCCACACACACAGGGAAAGATCACTGCACCTACTTGTCCAGTCGCAGCATGCTTTCTGCCATCCAACATGATGTTCTTTCTGGGAGTGCATGTTGACAGTCCCCCAGACCGCTAATGTTTACCCTCAAACACGCGCTGCATCAAAGGTCGCTGTTTGATGTTTAACCCACGACTGGACTGGGTGGGAGGACGACTGAAGGGGGCAGTGGCGGTGGAGGATGAGGGATGTGGTGGGGAGAGTGGGTGGAGAGGGGAAACCTTAATTTATGTCAGCCATAACCTCTTAAGATGAATGTGACTGTCCTCCCCTGTCCTTTGATTTCAACATTCTCTTTTTCCTATCATGAGCTAGCAAGATGGAGCTTATTGAGTCCGTGAGGATGCAGGGATGCAGTGTCCCTGTGCTATGACCCTAATCTCTGTCCATTATGCACATTACCCTACATTACTTGGGTGGGATTGGAGTGTGTGGAGTGGTGTGAAGGATGGTAAACACAGCCATGTGCTTTCTGTGTCATTGTTGGCAACAACAATGTTGATCCTGACCTTCCAATGTGAAGAGTATTTGGGAATGGTTGTTTTAGAGGGGAGGCTCACCACAAAATCTAATTATTTGTGTTTTTCCTGTGGCTTGTAGTGCTGTTTATCCATCCAGAAATGCATTTTGGAGATGTCAGACATTTTGGACCTGAGCACTTGAGAACAGACCTCTATATGGAGAAATGGTGTAATTCAGTGATGTTTCAAACAAAGTGAGAAAAATGTACTCATGTCCAAACTATGAATGATGATCTATTTGCAAACAAAGGCAAATACTGCAGACTTTGTAAACATTTACAAACAGGTGAGATTATCTTACACCTCTGAGTCTGTTTTTCTCCCACAGTGTGCAATATCTCACTAAGTGGGAGGTATGGAAGTGTCATATCAAAGCACATTCCCACATCTCCAAACACACACACACACACACACACACACACACACACAGCAGCACCTATGTAAATAACCTTTCAACACAGGCAGAAATGTCTATTAAAGTTGACCTTTTGCATGCCGACTGCGGGGCGACATAGTTACACTGCACGTCTCCATAGCAACAACAGCCATGGCAGTTTAGTTGATTGGGTTTTTTGGTATTTAAATGCCAGTGGAAAGAACAGTGAGAAGTTGTGTAACAAGTTCCAAAGAATGGTATAGTCATTGTAAGTCATTAGCAATCACGGACTTGTGGGCGACAGCAATCACTGTGGGAGTGGAGTGAAATGAGAGTCGTTAAACATTACCCCTACCCACCCACTCGTCCCCGGAGGATCCAACCCACCGGGGTAGATGCTATCTGCTTTTAAACACACATAAACACATCCTCTCCTGAATGCTCCTTCTGTTTCCCGCTCGCATATGTCGCTTTGTTGTAACAATCAGCATTCATTCCCTCCCACATGCACACTCTTGTACCTGTGGGGTTGTATGCTCTTAACTAGTGCACAGAGGCAGAAGCTTCTGCACACACTTCCTATCTAAAGGTAAAGGGCATTGGCCGGACTGGATTGGCCGGGATGCTTAGGTTCATTGGTCAAAGCCAACCAATGAACCTAAAAATAGGACTACTTGACCATATGTCATGATTGAGTAATAAGGTCTGCCCCAATGAAGAGGGACGTGACAAAATTTATAAAAAAAAACAAAAACAAAAAGCAGCTCACATATGGCAGTTTGACATCCTGTGGTTTCTTGGAAGACATGATAAGAATCAGAGTGTGATGACGAGGCATGAGAGATACAGAATGCAAGGGGGGGGGGTGTTTGTTGTGTAAACAATATGCGGCAGTGGTAGAACATCTCCATTTTAGCAGGCTGATTAGTGACAACGACCATCTAGAATTTGGACCAATTAGGTAAGAAAATCATAAATGCCTCTTTGAGAAACAAGGACAGTCCCTGAGGGAGGTGACCCCCGACAGGTAAACCCAGAGTTCAGGTCTGACATCCTTCATTTAGTGTGTCTCTCTCTTGCTCTCTCATCATCAGTCTCTCAGGAGAACTGAGCCGCTGGCCTCGATCTTCTGCAACACCAAATGGTTTCTACTTTGTCCCACTTATCTCTGATCTAAAATAAGAGCCACCAGCAAAGAAAGACCAGACCTATCCTGTCAAAAATGAGCGTAAACCTTGTCCATTAAGAAACAGGCTATGCTGACTCAGTCATAAGACACTTGTGCTGCAAAGCAGAACCGAAGGATTTCACTAATAAAAGTCATTGGTTAGAGAGAGTGACAATGAGCTGAAAACAAAGGGAAGTAAATAGTAACACTAATGTCAAGAGTTAATTGTTATAAAAGAGCCAACTGGCTTTAAAAGACAATGTCTCTTCTGTCAATGTCACATTGTTAGACAGGTCAAGATGAGATAAGACAGCAGAGAACTAATCTCATGAGGAAGCAGAGAGGGAAATGTCATCATAGTTTCTTAACAGTGTGGCAGACATAGTGATCAAATCCAGAAACATGTTCAGAGTGAAAGAAAGCAGGTAGAAAGGCAGGTGATGCAGATTAGAGCTGGAGAAATGGGACTGTCAGGGAGGGGGGTGGTGGTGGTGGTAAGGAAACACAAAAACAAGCTGAAAGTGAATGTAGGAGTGATTCAAACAATCCACTGCCTGCTCACCATTTCCACTTGCCGAGGGTCCAGGTTTGTGGGCGCAGAGGCCGGTACAGCAAAGTGGATCTTCTTCCTCTCCTTGGGCTCCCCTTCGACCTCAGTCGACACGGAGGGCTCCATGGCTCTGAATCCCAGACAGAGAGGGGGTCAGACTTCCAATGGAGAGGAGAGGAAGCTGCCGAAAATCTCTATAACCTCCCTGGAAGAACCTCCCACTGCGGGGTAGTCCCACTCCTGAAGTGTCTTCTCTCTCCTGCTACACTCTTTCACACCCTGACTCTCTCTCCCTTTTCCTAGAAAAAAAAAACACAAAAGGAATCTTTTTTTTTCACCTCCTTCCTGTCTCCTTTCCAGATATTATTCTTACTGCTCTTTCCACTCTTTTTTGCACTCCCTTAAAACCTTTGCTGCAGGAGTGAATGAGGCATGTACTTAGATCTGGCTGTGAGTAGAGAGAAGTGGGTGGGAGGGGAGGGGCCATAAGAAGAGGGAGGAGTTTAAATCAAGAGGGGAGGAGAGAAACAAGGGTGGGGGGGGGGGGGGTGGCGGAGGGGGACGTGGCGGTGTGTTTCTACCTATCTAAGCTGAGGTTGATTTGTAATCAGAAAAAAATAATCTCATCACATCAGCTGAGCCTCTTTTGGCCTCTATTTGTGAATGAGAGATTTATACTGAGAGGGGGGGGGGCAAGGAGAGATAAACAAGAAGGGAGTGATGCGTGGCGTGTGTAGAGGGGGTGGGGGTGGTTGAATGTACATGGGGATCTGATGGCTTAGCCACTGACATCACTAGATTTACGTGCTGCTGTGACCAGTGAAGGCCACCCTCATCGTGGCAGAGAAACACCCAGGCTGATCAAAAAAAGGAGAGAAAACGAGGAATTAGAAGGTGTAGATTAGAGGGAGAGAGGAGGTAGATTGTTGATGGCAACATTAAGGGAATGGAATAGGTTTAGCGCTATTTCCAGGGCCTTGCTGTTATTTCGCTCACATGGCAGAGGGATTTGGACAACGGAGAGCAGTGGATTTGGCCTCGGGGCAGAGTTGAGCTTTGGCATGGGCAGGAATGAAGGAGATAGCTGTAGCTGGTGCTAGAAGAGGAGGCTAGAGGCACCGAACTAAGAAGGTCAAGGTATATGGGACCTCATCTGAACACATTAAAGAGTATGTTTATCCCGCCGGTTAGTGTGAGACCTAGTGTTATTTATTCCCTCTTTCTGTGCGGGGGTGGACGAGCACAAAGGCGCTCCTGTCCACAGTAAAGCCTGCAGGTGCACAATCATTATTGCATGTCTTACACGAAGGCTGACACTACACAAAATACAGACTGTCTAAGTAGTTTCTGAATGTTTCTAAACAAATGAAAGCTTTTTTTTGAGTCACTTGCTGTTATTTGATTTCACTCCAAAAGGGTGGTTGCATAACTTGAAGTGTGTTAGGCAGAAATTGTGCAATCTTTCATGAGGAATTTGTAATAGGCTCTTTGTAAGAGTCTGGCCTGCTGCAAGCCGCAGAGTTCCAGCATCTAATGAAACCAGAGACTGAGTCTTTTTTTTTCATAAAGAAATAATTAAGCAAGAGTATGTTTAAAATTTCAGTCATTCAGGAAGTGAAGCCTTTTATGAGCCAAGGAGAATCATTAAGCAGATGAAACAAACACACAGGTGCCACAGGTTCTCATCATAACAAATAAGATACAGATTTGGGACTCATTTGGTCTCTGCGCAAATATGCTGAACATGTACTGGTTTTGAGGGCACTCTAGTGAATTGTGATTATGGCAAAGAGATGATTAACTGGTGTCAGATCAACACTGCAGTCATTAATACCACATATCAAGCTGATAATCTGCCAGAAAACCCCCCCCCCCCCCCCAACTCTTCTCTCTTCTGTCTCTCTGTATCCCCTTAGGATCTAAAGGGAAACAATTTTGGCATTTTCACTGCCTTTGTTTACATCTTGTTTTTTTTTTTATATACTGTGCAGTCAGGTTGCAAACATTAGCAATTATTTTAACCAAGTGCACTGACTGCAGGCAGGGCATAACTGAACCCATCCACTCCTTTGAGGCACCATATGCCAAGAACATCCCAAAAGTCTGTAAGAGAGTTGTTTCCTCATCCCATCAGGTTTAATGTTTTGGTCTGTTCCACCTCTGTTGCACTTGTAACCACCCCTGAGAATGAAAGTATACAAGTTTATGATGTTATAATGCTCTTTAATGAAATTATTCACACAGTCTTGCAGATTTCCCCTCGAGACATGTTTATATATAAAATTCTCTCTCGCTCTGTGAATGTGTGTTTTACACATTTTACTAAACATGTATCAGGATATAATTGGAATCAAATCAATTTCCTGTAAGCTTCCAAAAGGCCTTTCAGAATGTCCTTTAATAATTTTATATTGTACTATTGGGCAGCCAACCTTAAGTTATACCAAACAGGCTTTCACTGCCTGGCTACACATAAAAATTGATGCAGAAAGACTTGATTTTCTTCAAGCTCAGGCTCAACACCCAATAAAGTGTTCTTGTTCACATCATACTGCAGGTCTTTGATCGGTTTACCTGAAGAATAGCTGCTATACTTCGTCCACTGATTTTCACTTTTGGATGCATCTTTATGAGTTTATGAGCCAAGATAGAAGTGTTTCAATTCTAAGCTAACCACTCCCACAAATGTCCTGCTCCTGCCCCCTTTGGTTGAAAATGACCTTACAGCATTTGAGAGTCTGCTGGCAAGTAGCCCCACCCTAACGTGGGTATGAAGGAGGCTTTGTATCCAGCTTTCAAATGTGAGGTAAAAAAAAAAAAAACACAAGACAAAAAGCAAAAAAAAAAATCAAAATTGAGGACAGCTAATCAGACTCTTCTATGCATGCCCAATGAGCAAATCTAGAAGGATGAGCCAACAAAAAGTAGGAAACACAGACTGAACAAGCAAGTGCGATGCTGGCGCAGCAAACAAACAGTGTGATCAGCTCTGAAATTTAAGATGAGCCATTTAATCCTCAAATACAATACACTCATAATGATTTAGTGAGGAAAAGTGATTTTCAATGAAAATAAACTGTAAAAAATGAAGTGAATTTGTTCACAAATAAAGGTCTGTAGCAGTTGTTTAAGGAGTGTAATTACATACAAGTAAAAAGGCCATCAATACACAAACCCTTTTACTAAAAGTTGATTGAGTCACCATGCTGCATAATACACAGCTATAGCGGCTGGATTAGTGCAGCAGAAAATCAGATTTAGGGCACGAGTAAATCAGATTTTTAAAAATTCAGACAACACATTCTGTTCTTGGCTAAATCCAGCAATATTTACTCCTGAGGGAGTTTTACTCTGCTCTGTCAACTCATCGTCTTCAGATGAGCAGTTATGTTTGATTAAAAGACGAAGAAGCGACACTATGTCAAAGCAAAGCAGTGAAAATGTATCAACACAAACAAGCACCCTCCTCCTACTCCTCCACCTCGTCTGTATGGATGGCTGTATGGATTACTGGGGAGACAAACTGTCAGGTAAGCTTTCAAATATATTACACAGATGTGTCAGAGCAGCCAGGCATTGTAAGAAACCCCAGCCCGTCTGTCATATTAACAAAATGACTGCGCAACACTGACACAGTGACAAGTAGAACAAATTGCTCTAATTGGAATGTTCTTCAACAACTTCATAGGAAAAGCTGCATTTTCCATATAACAATACTGATTTGTTTCTATTTGATCTGTTGTGTAACAACTGTTACTGTACCTGCTATGTGCATGTGTGTGGTCAACCCTGGGGAGTTGTGTGTTTGTTCCTACTTCTAATTAAGCCATAGAGTATGTCTGTTACTTGGTATATTTACAGACACTTCCTGCACGTGTCTGTGTCTAATTTTGTCGCACCTTCTCCGTGTTTATGCGCTTTGTTTCCGACACATCATTAAATCACTGTTTTGGCAGATCCAAAGGAAAATAACCATCTCAAGATAGATCACGCTGGCAGCCTGAGAACACCGAGCTTGATAATAAACTCCAGCGAGGACATGCTGTACACAATGTGTGACATGTGTACTGTACAGTCACACACACACATACACAAACTGGAGACACTCCAAGTCAACTCCAAAGACAGATTTGGAAAAAGTGTGTAATTCTATCTACTCCTAAACAGGGCATCGTGTGACTGTCAGTGGAGCTGACAAAAACTTTCCTGTTATGAAAGTCATTCACAGACCCCCCACAGATGATATCCAACCTGCTTAATTGCATTCTGGGTATAAGAAAAGTGAAATGTCTGGTCTGAGAAAAATAATGGTTACTGTCCCCTGTCCTCTTCGTGGAGCAGTAATAAGCTGATACATTCACAGGGGATTTCAGGGACAAACATCACTGTAAAAAGGTGAAATATTCCATTAGTGGGGATCACAGAGAGGCTTTGTGCCGTCAGAGCAGGCGGTAATTCTGATGAGGGGGGCACTGCCTGTCAGTCAACACCTCACTTGACTCCTCGCTCATCCCCCTCCATCCAGTTATATAACATACCATCGCACAATAAACAGGTTGTGTTCGCATGAACAGACACCTGGGAAAGCTGCACTTCCCACCAGCCACAACTGCAGGGCTCTAATGTTGCATTGAGCAGCAGGTCATAGCAGAGATGTAAAGTAAGAAAGTAGAACTACTTCACTGTACTTATTATTATGTACGTATTAAAAAAACATGGAAAACGGATGTTAAGACTGATGCTAAGGTCACAGCTAAAGCAATATCTGAGGCTAATGCTGAGGCATTTGACTGTAGTTATGATTATCATTACAGGAATTTGTTTAGGTTAAACTGATTTTCAGTTTCAGATTTTAAACTTATTCACAACAAGTGACAAACCTTCAACCAGCAGAACCTCCATTACTATTCCAGTATCAGTGTCAGAGCAGTGCGGCCCCTCAGCTGACTACAAGCAGCTTTGGTGGAACTGGTTCATCATTGGCTCATCAAGCTGCCTCACTTTGCTCCACCATTACTCTCAGTTTGTAGCAGACAGAACCACATATGGATACAAATTTGGACTGTTTTCTTTATGAAGTAAAGAGATTGAGCAGCATCGTTACATATTAAAACTTCATACTTGTACTTTTGTTTTCCATACTTGAGTACATTGTAGTACTTTCTTGA
>JAVQJX010147208.1:0-14257 GCA_036025115.1 Ambassis agassizii
AAGATGTGTGTGTGTGTGTGTGTGTGTGTGTGTGTGTGTGTGTGTGTGTGTGTGTGTGTGTGTGTGTGTGTGTGTGTGTGTGTGTGTGTGTGTGTGTGTGTTTTTTTAAACGTACCAGATCTATAAAACATCTTAAAGGAAGAGTCGTCCTCCATCTGTCAACCCAGGAGGAGACTTTCTGTCACTAACGTTAATTCTCACATGGAGTGACTCTGAACGATAAAGCCACAAAAAGGTTTCACAAATATACTTATGGATAAGCCTCTGTAATATATTTAGTATTTTTACCTGTGTGTGCCTCCCTGCTGCGCTGTCAGATTTCAGAAATTGCTCATTTTACATCCCACGTAAACAAACTCAAAGGCAACATGCACCCAGACAATATTGTTTAATCTCCCCCTCTGTTCCCTCTCCCCTCTCTCTCTGTGATGAGTCCCCCCGAAAATTGAAAGCCACTTGTTTTCCAGCCCATCCTCTGCTTGAAAAGGCTGCCAACCTCAGTACCCTGCCAACGCACGCCTCTCAGCCGTTCTCTAACCTTCATTTGGCAGATAGACAATAGAAAAATTACTCGGCCCGGCCCCTCCTGCCCTCGCCTGCTCGCTACTCAACACCGCTGCTTCTGAGTTCTGCTATAGTGGCGACGCACGCAATGAGCCATGCCATTGTTATTTGTCTCTTCTGAAGTGGAGAGGGACACACACACACACACACAGATATGGGTGGGCACACATGTGTTAACTTACACACACATGCCCATAAATCATTCTCTGTGGGGATGCAGTGTTCTACAATCATAAATTCCTCTAAAAAATGTCAAAGCCGGCCTCATCTATCACAAAAGCTTCAACCACAATTCATTACAAATAGCTGGCATTGGCATTAAAGGCTCTGTGTACTGAAAATTCAGACAACATGTCAGCGCCGGAGCGTCCCTGTGATGGTGGCCGCCTGGTGCCCGTTGGTATGAACTCCTCGCCTGCGGGTTAATTGGTGGCAGCCGCTCGGCCTGTCTTCTGACAGTGGCAGGGTGTGGGCGTGCTGCGCCGCTGATGGCCCAGTAATAAGAAGGAGAAACAGGAAGGCACATTCGGTCGACAGTCTCTCAGCTACCCAGTGGGACTGATGACTGACAGGACTGCTCTTTCTCCTCAAGGCATTACACACAGACAGCTAGAGAGAGAGGATTATAAATATACTGTAACTGCTGAAGAAGGAGCGACGGTTCGGTCCTGCTGCTTCCTGAAAGTTCAGCTCAAACTCACAGGGACATCATAGGTTCATATACTGCCTGACCAATACTCAGCAGCAGCTCATTCACTGTGTGACCAAAAGTAAATGGCCACTGCACACAACTTTGTTGGATTTTCTGGTATGCAGCAGCTTATAATGAGTATTTAGATGACACATTTGACCTCATCATCCTTAATCAGACTATACAAATGCTTAATAGACTGGACGTGGAACCTGAAAAATGAAGGAAAGCTAACATATAGGGTGTCTGGGTGTCCATAAACTTTTGTCCTCAGCTATCATTTTCACTAAGAAGAGTGCATTCAGGATAAAAAGACAACATCTTCTCTCCAAAACATTAGTAACTTGAATAAAAACATTAATGCATCTTTTTCTTCCTCTAATGTTTAAGCTCTTCAAAAGCCCCATGCACAATGAGAATTCACACATTAGCAAGAAAAAGAGCGATGGTAATGCTTCACCTTAACATTGCCGTCTCCCATCACACCAGCTGTGGAGAGGTGCTAATAATATGGTGAGATACAAGATGGGGACAGTTGGAGGAGGTGTGATGCCTGGTGGGTGAAGGTGGGTTTGTAAGGTTTTTACAGCAGCCATCTGAGCAACCTCTATCCCTGTTTTTCATGTTTACATTCAAAGTGATAATGAAGCACATTTTTTTGTGTGACATTTATGATAATTGACAACCAAATCTCAACAGAGAGAATGGAGCGTAAATACAGGAAGCACTTCCTAATGAAACATCTACATAATGTATTAAAAACAAGCGAGCGCCGCAGCTAATCTGAATAAAATGTTTTTTGTTCTGGTGACACACTTACAGCATCTGTGCTGCTCTAACATCCTGTTCTAGTCTTTAGCAAGGAAGAGATAATTGGTTTTTTCAACACCATCCGTCTCCACGGAGACCAGACATCTCACCACACTAATCTGCCTCTCCCTCCTCCTCCACACCTCCCATCACCACTGCACTCCATCAACTGTAATGTACATTAGAGCTGACTGATAACATTTACAGTGGATGATGAGAACGTGTGTGTCTACGAGCGAGTGTGTGTTAGTGGTGTATGCACATTCAATCAAGTCAAATATGTGTCACTGTGCCACGCAGGAGCTGCTGCTGGTGGACGTTGCTGGTGTCTGCCTGAAGTCAGAGCCATGTTTTTGTGATTTTTATATGAAGCGCCTCTGGTAATGGAAGATGATTTGAAGGTGGGAGAGCCAATCAATTAACACAGGATGTGATGGGCAGGAAAATTGGTTTCCACAAAGATGTCCTTTAATATGATTTATTTTTTTTTAATAGTGATGTTATGATCAGCAGCAGTTAGAGACACACAATATAGAAGCTCCACTAAAAGCAATGATATAAAGCACGCAGCAGACATTTATTGATGTATTTGTGTTTTATTGACATTGGCCGGCAGCGACTAAAAGCAGCTGATGGTGACCATCTCAGAAAATAGAAACGGACTTTAGAGTATTTATAATCTGGGATGTTTATATTCGAAAAAATGATGGGAGCTGATTATATTAGTTTAGTTGCTACTTGAAGTGACAGATGGAGACTTTCTGGACAATTTCAAATACTTTTATTCCTATATTTTTTCACACACACTGTGGGGGCTGGCACTACAAGAGGCAGGATCTCGGAGGTGAACTGGCTTCTCTCCAGCTACCAGTCCACCACCACACATCTTGGTCCGAGGCTGGACTTGAAGCGACGGCTCTTCGGTTGTCAAACTGAGCTACTGCTGCTCTGTTCAAGTGTGATGCGTTATGCAGCATTGATCTTGACAAGCTGAGACAAGTCAATGGACAATTCATGTGTGATTTAACCATATGTTGGTATCCCTATATGAACTGTAAAGGGTGAGAGCAGTATGTGCAGTAGTGCAGTGCTAAAAAAAAAAATGCAGGTGTTTATTTAATATAATTTGTTCTGTGTTGAAGGTACATCATGCTTTTTCATCTTTCATCTGTGTCTTATTCTGACTGGATAATTTTCAAAGCTTATAAAGTCTATATATATAGGCGGTGCTTGTACTTGTGACAAATGAGTCTTCCGGTGAGTTAGAAGTGTTGCCAAGCTATTTTCCCCCCATCTTTTGCAGACAGGTACTCTCTGGAAAATCATACAAACAAAACACAAAGCAGCCATCTGCCCTATTGACAGAAAAGGTGCAGAGGCATCCCTCCCTGCTGGGCGCTGAGACCGCAGCCATGTTGCTCCTTGACCACACAAACCCTCAGCTCTGTGCCATCCCTCAACAACAAACAACAACCCTGCAGCATGTCACTGATTCCTGGCTTCCGTCCAAAGAGATGACCCTGCATCTCAAAGGATGCAACACAAAAATACAGCAACACATCCCCTTCTCACAAACAGAGACAGGGGTCAGACAGTTTCTATGATGATAAAGGCTTTCTCCAGCATAAGCCGCATAACCCTCCTCATCTGAACACACTTTAAAGAAAAAAGACAGCTCATGTGGTGTCCACAAAGAACGATAAAGCTCTATTTATCCATCTGTAAAACACAAATTGTTCCAAATCGCTGCCGAATAAGAGCCAAATGCATCACAGCTGCTCGGCCCTGAAGCTGCTCTTATCTACATAAGGAAGCATTAACAGACACGCGTTCTCAAAAGTTGACTATATTCCACACATTCACCCCAGCCACTCAGCACATCAGCTTTGTCTGGGTGACCACCCGTAACACAACAAGCCGCAGATAGAAACATAAAAAAAATATATTGTTTGTCTAAAAGTGTACACAGAGGACAAAGAGAACGGCAGAAAATCAGCTGATGTGGACGTCTAAAAACATAAAGGTATAGAAAATATGTGAGAAGGTGGGAAAAAGAAGAGAAATTGTGCAGGTGAGAGATGGAATGAAATGTGAGAAAGGGGCTTCGGGACACAACAGTGTAAGAAAAAAAGGTGTGAGTGCATGAAGTGATGTATTGTGGAGATGGTGCTCTGCTTAGAGGACAACAGAGGTGAGAGGAAATTCCTCAGAGGCTGCTGCTCTGTTTATGTCTCCATGTTTATTTGTCCTGTGGAGACTGTGGAGTCTTTTTGAAACGACATAAGAGCCAGAGACAGTCCCTTACCTGTGCAGTCTGTCCTCCAGCAGCTCGATATACTTGGTAGTGTTCTCTTTTAGCCGGCGTTCTGTGAAAAGCACAGAGAGAATAACAGTGTGTTATTTCATTATTACTTTTATTAACAATGATGGAGGTATCCTAGCAACAAATCACAGAGCTAATACCAATAAAACTGACTTGTCATTAGCTGCTATGTACGTCACAGTCGGTGAATGCATTGTTCAGAAAAACGGCAACAGTACAGAAGACCAGCTGTTTCTTTCTTAAGACAAACACGCAACCAAGCTAACATCACTCCCTCTGCACTAAGACGGGATAACATTGTAGACGGCCTTGGGATGAAAAGGGGATTTTATCATGGCATAGATCCTTCCATCTTGCCAGATTTTCTGTGGGGCATGAAGTTGGAGGCATAGCTTATGTTGCTTCCTGTGCCCTTCTGCCAGCAGCGCCTGAGGAGGCAGACTGGCTGAGCGTTAGTCAGGATGAAGAGGGAGGGCAATCTGAGCACCGTTAATGAGCTCATGTATGAAACATGAGAATATGCCCCCCACAGCAGCCCATCCTTGGGCACAATAGGATGCACTTGTATCAAATTGCATGGCGGTATATATATTGTATGTGCACACACAAGCTATAAAATTCAATACACACGTTCCTCCTCCTCCTCCTCTTTGTCCACCTCAACATACAGACACACAAAGCCAGCCTCATAAATCCTGCCCATCCCAACATCTGTGTGGCTGAACAAAGAATCAGTGCTTTCCCACAGTCTGGTGCTGTGTTTCCTGCCTTCAGGTCAGAGGATGAAGAGAAACCTCAAGATAAACTAGAGAAGTTGTGATGAATCTATTATTTTGGCTCCAAAGACTTTTGTGTTAAGATGTCAACAAACCACTCTTAACAAATAGCTACAGTTTGGTTTCAACAAATCATTTCCAGATTTGTACTGAAGCCTAAATGCACTTTCATCCCCACAATTTGTATGTATTATTTCAACCTACACATAAACAAGTCTCTTAGTGTCATTTTCAACCAGTTCAAGTCTTCTTGACAGTCCAGCTCAGTCTTAGTTGAATCTCTCCTCTCCTCCAGGTCTGATGCTCTCCTGGTATGGACCCACAGATTTAAGTCAGAGCTTTGTGCAGATCAGTCAATAACTTTGCTCTCCTGGATCTCTTCACTAGAATGCTCATGCTTCATCCAGATGCATTGAAGCATCCCCACAGCATTACAGTGCCACTGCCATGCTGTTGGGTTATACACCTCAGCTGTCTTTCTGAAAACAAAGGCAGCATCTCTGTGACCAAAGAGCTCTAGTTTTGTTTCAAATGACACATTTCCAGTCTGTGGAATTTTCTTGGTTCCTACAAACTGGCAGTCCATCCCATTCAGTTCCATACTTGGTTTAATTTTTCACTGGTGTCTTGGCAGTTGTTCTCGGCTCTCTCGACACACTCTCTAACTAGTTTTCTTTCCAGAACTTTCCAAATTTGTAGCTTCCTACTTCCTCCTTCTGCACTTTCTTTTCATGATGACACATCACTTCTTGAAAAACGGATGCATTTTGTATGAACTTATTTCTTTCACTTTTGCCATGATGCTGTGTTGTCAGATGGTCACTCAGTTAAGGCATATACTACTTAGTAGTTATTTGTACTATGTACTATGTTACTAATAACTAAATGGAAATATTAGAGTTAAAAATATTTAAACATTTTTGAGGTTTTCATAGGGGGTATGTGTTTTCTACCCAACCAGCTGTCACTTCTCATCCAATCCTGTCTCACAAATGTCTCACCTAGCAAGAAAGCAACCTAGCTAAGTACCTGGCACATTAAAAATCCATGATGAAGGGTCAAAATGAGGCATTTTAAAGAAAGATATGCTAAAAATGGAACCTCTTATCTAGCTCACATTGACTAGAACTCACATAGAGACAGGGCTCTCCTGTAATTGGGCACTTTGAATCGCACTGTGGTTTGAAATATAATTTGTATCATTGTCTTGATGGTGGTTATTAGACAGCATCAGCTCAGGGATGAGACAGGCTTGGGGGCAGGCACAGCGGGAAGAAAATGTCTGACCAAAAGTGGCTGTAACACACACACATACACACACTCCAGTCCATACTTGTGAAAAAGAACTGGGATGATAGATAGATACTTTATTTATCCCCGAGGGGAAATTCAGGATTGATAACATGGTTATTTATGGTTGCTGCATGTGTGTGTCACAGAAACAGATCGTTTTCATTCAAATCTGCTCAATCGGAGAGTAGAGCGAGGCCGCTTGAGTAGCTATCGGATATCTGATGAACAAATCTGGTATATGTGGACCAGACAGCTCACTTACCACCCCTCTAATTGCAATGTGAGATCCTATCCTACCTGACAGAGTCTCCCTTGTCAACTTCCATTCATGCTGGCTCTGTTAAGCAGCGTGCAAGGAGATAGCCACTGAATAATACATGGGGGCATTAAGCCTGACTTTGGATGGCACAGAGCATGTACAGATGCAAGATGACAAAGTAGGCTATGGCCTGAACAAGAGCAAGAGCCAGATTTAGAAATAATAAGAATAGAAACAGCCAGTAGAAGAAAAAAAGGCAGATGAAGACGCAGACACGCGTGTTAACTGTTAATATTTCTTGCTATGATAATACAGCATAGGAAAGAGTCAGTGCATCAGCCTGTCGCCATGCCAACCGGTGGCAAAACGAGTGAGTCTTTTCGGGCGTGACAGATGAAAATAATCTTTTCTCTTTAGAATGGAGCAAGACATCAAGCAGTAGTGCCTCCTCCTGCGCAGTGTGGAGGCAGAGCACTGGATGATATTACTGCTTCCTGTATGTCAGCGGGAGGCTGCTGTCATTGGCAGACCATGCGAATAAAATCGGCACTAAAAAAGCCCATAAAGAGGAGAGCAACACTCTCTAACTCTCCAATAGACACACGTCGGTATATTTGGTGTTGAAGGAACTTCACAAAAGCATTTCACAGAGCCTTGCATTGGAAATTCATGAGCTCATACCTCCCCTCACACCAGTGGTCTCAGCAGGAGTTAAACATCACTGATTGCTGCCAAGAAGACGGGCCAAAATCGAAGAGGCCACTCATTCATAATACAAACAGAGCCGAGACTGCTGAGAGATGAGGAGGAAGGGTGTGTGCGAAGAGTCCCTTAACTTAACACAGGTCAAAATAATAATTCATTAGTCTAATGAAGAAATAATTACCTCAGCTAAATAGATGCAGAGCTGATAAAAAATGATTAAAATCAGGGATGTACACAGACAAAGCCAATGAAGCAGACATATCACAGAACCTTGCAAAAATTCCCAGTGTGATGAAGTTATGGGCTTTAATGAGCCTGCACAAGTTAACGATGGGAAGGTGTTTGGATTAGCTTCTGCATTATGAGCATTTGAACAGCTCCCTAATTGAAAGTGAATAATTTCTTCACTCCCTTGCAACAATAAAAGCACCCAACATCTGTGAGGCCTTCGTGTTGTCAAACAAATGAGAGGCGGCTCCGTGCTAACACAGCACCAACGATACACGAGTTATAAAAGCCTGTGCATAATAAGGCAGAAGAGAAATTGTGTGTCTTTGTAATTGAGTTGAAGGCACTGACTGTGATTAATGTGTTTAAGCTCAGCTTGGGCTGTTAGGGTGAGACAATTCTGCAGGTAACAAACACCCAGTCAGCATATGCAGACACACACACACACTATATGAATGTAGCAACATAATGGAGGAAAAAGGGACGACCTAATATCAGACAGATGCCCAGTAACCCACAACACATATTGCAGCTGGCACTGTGTAACATATTGTGGTGTTATGCACGGATGCACAACAAAGAGCCAAAATAAAACTAGCTGTGTGTACACAATCTGTGCTTGAGTTGATCTTTGTTCTGGCTGCTGAATGTCTAAAATCTTAACGCTCAATGTCATTATGACTCCACTCAAACTTGGTAAACAGTTTAGGAGTGACTCTGAATCAAACTACATTCTTCTAACAGCTGAATGTGGGAAACACTGAGAGGCTCGACAAGGAGGAAGAAGTCTCCCAAAATATGCAGGCATAAAACTATAAAACACTCTCAACACAGTCAGGCTACATTAAACTTATATCTTATTATTTCCTTGACTTCCTTTGGGAAGTTAATACTTAAGTCCACAAAAAAAGCAGCACTGTCACCTCCCACACAAGAATAGAGCTGCTCCAGTACTATCTTATAAAGAATGCCAGAAAAATATTCCAATATAAGAGCCAACAAATATATATGAGAATAAGGCAATAACAAGCTTCTATACCTTTTTCTTGGTTACCATGGTGACAAGCCCCACTCAGACTGATGGATTTCACATGCACATATTCATACATTTACAATTTACCTTAAAATGGTCACAACTACTGATGATAGCTTAGATCTGTTATTTATCTTTTTACACTGCTTTTTGCACTGTTATGGTGGTAGCTCAATCTCATTGTACTAATGACAATAAAAGGCATTCATTCATTCATTCATTCATTCATTCATTCAGGATGGTCAGAAACCAAAGTATTGGTTGGAATACTCAGTCAGCTATAAGTGATATAAATTTGAGGAAAAGGAATATATTCCTTTAGGGGTTTGGAAGATATGATAACTCAGGTTACAATGGAATCACATCCTCCACTGAGCCGTAGGGGGGAAAAAATAAATGAATATTGCCAAAACTTCAGGGACAGAAACCAGGAAGCGTCTCTCCTGGTCCACTTAACCGACCACAGCGCTCTCAATCATTCAGACGCTCTTTAGGAGAAGAGGCTGTCATACGTTCCATCATGTTCTTAACACAAGCACCCTGAAAGAGGCAGCAGAGTCATGAATAAATCATATATGTCCTCGCCTTTACTTCTGGCACTCCAGTAAGAGAAAATTGCATTTGTTTAATAACACAGAGTGACAGTATTGTGATGTACTGGTGAGTTTGAGAAAAGATGGTGAAGCAAAAAAGTAAAAGAAATAAAATGAATTAAAAAAAAAAAAATTAATTAATTGTGTTCCATTGGAGCTACGTGAAGCAGAAAACCTCATCACTGATAGCCAAATTAGCTGACTGCTGCTGCAGATATACTGCCAGCATACTAACAATAGCATTAAATAACAGGAATAGTGGAGGTGCTGCCTCCATAGCTGAACATCCTCACTCCTGGGGGTCATTTACTCTTCTTATTCAGCTCTTCAATTATTTATCTGTAAATTTAGTATCACTCGAGATCTCCCTTGGGGACAAAATTATACTCTCAGCGGGGAATCAAACCTGAAGCTCTAATGGGTTTGGTATTCATCAGCACTTGTGCCAATGGCAATTAGGAACATAATGGCTCCCAGGCCAAAAAAGCCCCCCCCAACACACACACACACACACACACACACACACACACACACACACACACACACACAAAACATAAAGACACTCAGCAAGCTGGAGCTGTGCAGCTAAACTCAATGTATGCACATATGATTTGAGCTGAACTATATGTTGTTTCAGAGCTCATGCTGTGCTGCTGATGAGCCTTTCGAGGAACATAGGCATATGGTGTCCTTGTTATAAGATGACACGTGTATGAGAGGAGTGTGCTAGAACAGCCTGTGAAAGCAAAAAGATGGCCATCTTCACTTTAAATTAGACAGTAATTTCTAATCCCCCCCTCCAGCTAAAGAAATGATAATGTGCTGTTTGTGGGCTATCTGTTTCCAGCTATCATGTGCCAGCCCCTTATTACCAAATAGGATGACAGTTTAATGAACCCCCTTGCTTGGTGTCAGCAACACATTGTGAAATTGTGCCTGCTGCCATATTGTGTGCGCCCACTTGTGCATTTGAACGAGCCGCGCAACCGTTCATTAACTTGCCGTCTTCGTTGTGACGTGTTACCCACCTGACTCCTCGTTCCTTTGTTTAGCTGCAGCATTTGCATGTCACCGGGGTTTTTTTTCCGTGTCTCTGAGAGCTGCTTTTATTCTACGTGAGGCACGCACACTGTGTTTGAACTTGAATGTGTCTTTGCTGCTTGTCACGGAAGATATTGGAGATTGGATGTCAAGAGTTTTCAACTACACATTGAATGGAAAAGATGTCTGCTATAATACTATGAAATTATGGAACTGAACAATGAAATGCCACAATAAAAGGGTGCCCCCTACTGACAGTAGAGGGTGTATTCAAGACAAAACAATGGCACGGATGGTGCAGCCTTAATGATCTCAATAACAGCATATGCTGGAGGGGTGATTGCAGGCCTTGGGGGTTCGCTCCTCCACTACCTGCTCCGGCCTCATCACCACCACTCTGTGCTCCTGTCTCGGTGACTCAGAGAGGGATGTGACCTTTTTTAGAAACCCGCCTCTGACTGATGGGAGTAAAGAGAGTAGCACTGGAGGTGGTGCCGTCAAAAAGCATTTCGATCTTTGCCCGTGCTTGGACGACAGATCAATCCAACGCCCTGAGCCCTAAAAAGCCTTCTTTAAGCACCATTCTGATTTCTGGTGGTGTGCAGGCGCTGATACGTCCTGCCTGCACTGAGTGGCTTGGAGGAAACAGGCTACTTCACACCATCTTTTACCCTCCTCACTACCCACCACACTCACTTCTTAACAACTGCCAATCCTCCTGGTAACTCATTTGAAAGCGAGTCCCTGCTGACAGCAGATCACTTCTGCTTCATTTGGGAGAAAAGTCCTCGCTCATTGATGTCCTCACAGTGTGCAGCAACATCAAGAGGGGACTTGTCTTTCAAAGAGCTCTCATGAGTCACATTTGAGTTGATATTTAAAAGGTGTATTCAAAGAAGGAAAAAAAGGCACCTTTTGAAATTTCAAATATATGTCTTTTTGTCTCAGCGGGCAGCTGGAAAAAAAAGCAGCAGCTCTCTTTCAGGTAATGATGCATTTTTCACATTCATATACTAAAATGGTGATTCAGAAGTTCTATAATCAAGGTTTTACATTAACAATGAACCTTTTTCTTACAGCTGATTGTTTTCAGCTTTGTTTGATTTACTCTCACTGGCTGCTATTGCAACAAAAGAACATTAATAAACAAACTATTATCTCTCTCTTGCAGCTTGGAAACTGTAAAGGGACAAAACATTTCTTTTTTTTACCAGAGGAAACAATTTCCACCTGTTTCCATGCTTCATGTTCATCTAAGCTAATGATAACTTCAGTGACACATCAGATAAACATGTTATTGCTGGGTGATTCATCACTTCTTTAGTGACTTACCATGCTGGGCCTCCCTCTGCTCCAGCGCCTGCCTGAGCTGCTGCCGCTGCTCCTTCATCCTGGCCAGCTCCTGACTGCTCCCCGCGCTGAGGCTGTGCAGCCTCTTAGCCAGAGCCTCCAGTCTGTCCCGCTCCAGGTACACCGCCTTCATCTCAGCTTTCAGCTCTTTGGCACTGCTGAAGTCATTACCTGCATCGGTGCACCACAGGAGGGCATTACACTTACAACGCCCATTAACGAGCATCTTGGTCATTAATGGCGTAATTAAGTGAGGCTAATGGTGAGCGATTCAAGCAAATGAGGTAAATAAAGGATGTGTAACCTAGCAGGGATGCATTGGGGTGTGGTAGAAAGTTACCTGAGATGGCCGCCAGTTTGGCTTCATGCAGAGCCAAAAGCTGCGTTTCAGTCTCACTGACTTTCCTCCTCAGGCTGCTGCCCAGCCTCTGACTCATGACCACCTGGGGAAAAGAAGGACAAGAAGAAGATTCAGAGGAGAGAGCCCGGGGTGGGGGTGGGGGTGGGGGTGGTAACTAACAAACCCTTTGCAGGCACATGGATCCCACAGGATGCGCTGCTCATTTCCAATTCTGCTTTCATTTTCTTTTTGACACTCATTTTTACAAGACCTTACAGATTCATTTCCGTCCTTCTGCGCTCACCCTGCTTTGAATACACAGCAGAGCATCAACGCTTGGTCTGTTACCTTGTCTATAACCTTTAGAAAGAAAAAGAGAGTGCTACTCCTTTCACATGGACAGACAGGGAAATGTAAAATCTCCATAAAAGATATCATTAGAAGGTCAGAGAGGGGGAAAAAAAGACCCTGAATGTCATTGCCTGATGGGGATGCAGCTCCTCAGCCCTGCAGTATTCATGGAGGACTTGATGACTTCAGATACAGCCTGTCTGGCCTCCATCTGCCCCTCACTCTGTCCTTTAAACCTCCGTTCTTTTCAATGTATACACTTTGAACTACAGCCAGATACAATCCCTGTGATGCACTAGCTCCTTTTGAGAAACTATTTTCACTGCTCAAAGGGATGCGGTGCTGGATTTTCTGAGGCATTTTCTTCTTGAATCTGACACAGTTTTGTGCAGTACTTTGAAAAGCCTGTCAAATAGGTTGGTATTTCTGAAGCAGAACATCTCCGGGGAGTTTTCTTCCCACAGAAATATAGAAGACTGTTTTCTCTCTCTCTCTCTCACTTTCTCCTTTACCCCCCCAAACAGGGTTAGATAATTTGAATTCATGCATTACATGAAGTGGAAACAGCTCTAAAGTGCTTCCAAACTGTAGAAATTCTGACATTGCTCGATTTAATTTCAAAACATCAGTCTTTCTTTTATATTTCTAATTTTGAAAAGTCAATAGAGAAAGTTACTTTCATGCCAGCAATCATTTTGTCACAGCAGGTGTGCTGTTTTCCACATGGTGGATATCTCATTTAAAACTAACAAAGGACAATCCTGTGATTGTGGTAAAAGTTGATGGAAAGCCACTATATTTGTTGGGGATGTGGTTGAAGCATCAACCAATCATTTGATGATGGGTTTCTAAAGGACAGTGGAAATGTCTTTACGGAGCTTCTCGTCTCACGCTGTGCCTCTCTTTCCTTCCGCTACTACATCTTCCAACAGATTTCTGCTGCTTCTGGCGTTTTTTGCAGCTGCAGTGTGATCTATGTATAGAGATCAGCATGAGGGAAAATCAAACCCCTGAAAAGCAACTGGGAATTCCAGAGACATACTGTACACCGGGAAGCACGGAAAGCTGTTTACACACAGGAATGCACACATCGGAAAAACACAAGATTGACCAAATCTGAACTTTGACATTAAAAAATCAGATAACTGTATTTTCTGTGTAGATCTCCTGCTGCTTTTGACTCCTACATACAACGTTCACTGCCTTATCAAATAGAAATAAGCACATTAATTCAGCCTGTGACGTTTAGTATGAAGGCTGAACACACTGAAGCTGGCATACGACACACAGCCTATTTTGACTTACTACTCATTAGATATTCATACACATTTAGTCCTTGCTGGCATGTTGAGGGGAGGCTGGCCTGAGCTGGAGTAAAAGGAACACTTTACGTACTTTAGCAGTCGCTTCCTTGATGGACAGATTCAATGCCTGCTCCTGTTCCTGGAGTCTGCAACAAAGAAAATAAAAATAATATGAAGAGAAATTGGATTAAAACAATTGTGAAAAAAATCACACAGATACTTTGCAAAAATTACATTTGGCTTAATATCATTTGACTGAATTTATTGGCAAGTACAACAACAGAAAAAAGAACTAAAAGACTACAGAAGACAATTAAATGATGCCCAATTTTGAAATGAGACTCTTTAGACTGATGAAATCAAGATGGCAGACAAAAGTATGGAGAAGGAAAAGGACAGCTGATGATCCAAAGCTGCACATCTTCAGTCAAACATGGTGCAGTGTTAGAAGAAGAAGAAGGTTCAACTTTTGTTGTACATTACACATGTACAAGTACAATGCAACGAAATTACAGGCGCACCTCTCCAGAGGTGAGAGGTGAGCACCTCTCCAGCTACCAGCCCACCTCCATGTGTCCAGAGCTGGACTCGAACCA